>BMAO01001200.1:0-15585 GCA_019973975.1 Trichonephila clavata
TCAAGCCCTGGGTGCCAAGATTTTATTAAAAAATAAAAACAGGAGTGCCGCTTTCAATTTATCTCGTGGTGGCTTTCTCTCAATAAAAACCTTCATATACAAAATTTTCTTTTCATTTTGTTTGTTCATTTTGTTACCAGCTCCTTGCCTAATTATATATATATAATTAACAGACCTCACAGGAAAACCATCCATTAGAAAAAGAAAATCGTTCTACCCTACCTTACAATTTTTCTGCAGAATGTATACATGTTCTACAACAAAGAAATTGGGAGGGGGGGGGGAAGATGAGGATAAGGTCAGTTTAGGGAATCAGTTAGTATGCATTTATTGGATGGAGTTGGCAGCAATGCAGGAGAAAGAAGAAACTATAATACAATTACAACAGTTTTTATTATTTTGAACATCTTCCTCCCACAGAAAATGAAGGATGACTGCTAAGCCATGTCGAATCTGTAAAAAGCAGGGGAAATTTGTTTAAGAAAGAAAAACTGAAAATCACGCTTTTACAGTGAATCGAACTAAAAGTAAAAAAAAAAATATATAATAATATAAAAATAAATGATTAACGATAAAATTAATGCCATTGTGTAAAAGCATGCGGTGCTATATATTAATTGTTACAATTTCTTACTAGTTCTATTCCGAAGTGCTGAGTTAAGAGTAAAAATGTAGTACAAAGCACCCCACTCTTCTACCTCAATGACATTAACTTTCTCATTTTTCATTTTATTCTTATATTAAGAATTATTTTTTTTTTTTAGTTCGATTCACTTTAAAAGCGTGTTTTTTTAAAACTATAATTATTTTTCATTTTTTAGTTCGATCTACAATAAAAGAGTGTTTTTTAGTTTTTCAACTTATAATTTACTCATTGTAGAATTTATCCTTGAGTTTGATTTTTGAAAACCGGCGAATTACGTAGCTACTGGAATTAGACTTGATCTTCAATGGTAACGGGTCTGAAGAGTAAATATATTCTCTCCGTTTACGGGCCTCGAATTAGTCCCTTATCTTAACATTTCAAATTCCGTCTCCTTAGATGGAGGCCGAAACTGATAAAAGTGTGTTAAGAAGAAATTTAAGTGTGAGTCGTATTATTTTTTCTAAACCTATTGCTTTATAAAATAAAAAATATTTCGTAGCTAAAGCATACATTTTTTTTCACATGCAGGAGTCCTTTTTTTTAATTCCATTTTCAGAAAAACTAGGCAATTGTTTATATTATGGTAAGAAATTGCTGACACACACACACCCTTCTCTTTCTCACATAAAGAGAGAAAACTTTTTGTTTGTTTTACTACTATTAACCAAAAGTGTATTCGTTTTTAGGTTTGCACATTAATCTTTTAGTCACTAAATCTGGAGTTAGTTTCAAAATCTATTAATGAAAAGCGGAATCAGTCACCGGATCTGAAAATGGTATATGCAATAAGTCGCCAAATTTGGAAGTGGTATATGGAATTAGTCGCCAAATCTGGAACTCGTTATTCCTGAGGTCCTGATGAGGGCAATGGAACAAAATTATCAAATTATTGTATTGTCATAGTCCTTGATAAGTATGCAAAAATCCGACTTTTTAAATTGGGTAAAAATCGAGTCCAAAAATTCCTTTACATACAAGTGAATCTTATAAAAGCTTGTTAAAAAACGTAAGAAAAATATATATTTTTGTCCACTGTGTCCAAGAAAACCAGCGCTTTTCGTTGATTCTTGATTTAAAGCTCATCATACACAGCAACAAAAATAAAAATTTTGTTTTTAAATTTTAGATTTTTTCTTCCTATATATATATATATATATTTATAACTATTACGTTATAATCTAACCATATAAATTATTTTAATAATAAAAATTGATAATTAATTTGTCTTTTGTACTATATAAATTTTTCATTTTCATCCTTTCTTATAACTCCTAACTCAAATGGAGATATATAATCAATCTAAAATTTAAGCACACACTAAGAGACACCTCGTAGCCTGCAGTTTTGGTATACACGCTTAGTACGAGATATTTCGTAGTTGTAAGTCAACGGGCTTACGTGCATAACTACAGAATTCTGACTTTAATGCTAATAGGCGTCAGTCACCATTTCCGTTTTGCGTCTCCTCATTGAGAATGCAGCGCGATTTAAGGTGACAGGACACCTTTAAAACTCAATTTTCGGTCAAAATATGGATTTTTCGTTTTTGATCAAATATTAAAATTAATCTTTTATCTTTCTAAATCTGTAAAAATTTTGTTTCTAGCTTAATTAGAAGCCAAGTTACAGCTTTTTTAATATTACTTGATCATGAATTCTCTGACCGAAATGCTTTCTGCTAACGGAAGTGGCCCAAATTGTTTGTTTACGTTTCTCTTTCATGGTTATATGACATGAAATATGAAAATTAATATACAAATATTTTGTCAGAAATTAAAATAGAATATTTGAGAATAATATAAATGTATTTGAAATACATTTTTCCTTTTTTATGTAGGAAATCTGGCATCAAATTTGTTGTTTAGTGACTTGGTTTACATATATGTTTGATTTTCATACTGAAAGAATCGACAGCGTAGAAAGTTAAAAAATATTCTATTCTGTTTTATTTTTGCTTGAAAATAGTTAAAAGTATTGCTAGAAAGCGTAAGAGACAATTTTTTGGAAATAAATACACAAAAATTTCCGAAAATAACAGCAATTCAACACCTGTTCCTGAATGCACTGCTAGTTTTCAAAATTGGGAATGAGAGTATGTCAACTGCAGAAGAAATGCCTGGTCCTCTGTTTGGTAACAGAATCATTGATCTTGAGCTTATTGTGGATGCATTTTCTAAACTTTGCTGCCCAAAATGTTTTGCTGAAAAAGTAGAGCTTTTTGAGGATTCCATGTATGGATTATGCTCTCATTTTACACTAAAATGTAAATGCTGTGACTTTTTCTTTGCATTTGCTTCATCAAAAAAGTTGTAAATGCACCAGTCATAAATACCAGGCTAGTATATGGTATGCGGCAGATAGGCAAGGGTTTTGCTGGTGCATTTAAATTATGCTCAACATTAAATTTGCCTCGACTGAGAGACAAAAACTGCTTTCAAAAATCAGGAAGCAAAGCTTTTAAAAGTGGTCCAGGAAGTAGCTGAGGAATCCATGAAAAAAGCTGCTACTGAAATTGCGGATATAAAACAAAATTTTTCATCTGATTTTGTAAAATGTGGCATATCTGTGGATGGCACATGGCAGCGTAGAGGCTATACGTCTATGAATGGTTGTGTTGCTGCAATATCAGTTGATACTGGTAAGGTGTTAGACGTAGAAGTTATGTCGTCCTACTGTCCTACATGTAAGAGACTTCAGACTATGCCAAGAAACTCTGAATATGAGTCGTCAAAAGCCGACCACATATGTCAGTGTAACTTCACGGGATCTTCGTCAAAAATGGAAATTGTGGGGGCTTCACGAATATTTCTTCGTTCAGAAAAAAACCGCAGACTTCAATACACGCAATATTACGGAGATGGTGACTCAAAAGCTTTCATGAGTGTGAAAGACACTTATGGAATGAACAGTGTGACAAAGTTTGAGTGCATTGGCCATGTACAAAAGAGAGTGGGCTCGCGTCTAAGAAAGCTAAAAACAAAAACTAAAGGACTGTCTGGTAAAGGCAAATTAACTGATAATTTTATCGACCGACTTCAAAATTACTACGGAATTGCTGTACGCAGTAATGTCGGTAACTTAAATGCCATGCAGCAAAATGTAATTGCTGCGTTATATCACTGTGCATCAAGTGATAAGAAACCGATGCATGGTCAGTGCCCAATAGGGAAAGACAGCTGGTGTTATTTTCAGCGGGGGGTGGCAAATGGAACAAAATGTACCACAAAATATGCTGGTTTATCAAATGATGTTTTAAATAAAATTAAACCAGTATATTTAGAACTATGCGACAAACAGATATTAAGTAAGTGCTTACATGGACGCACGCAAAATGCAAATGAGTGTTTTAACGGAATAGTCTGGCAAAAAGTTCCGAAAGAAGTATTTGTTTCGCTCAAAACAATTAAATTTGGGTCGTATGATGCTGTTATACATTTCAATGAGGGATTAAATGGGTGCCTCAAAGTTTTTAATAAGATGAATATTGAAAATCCTGGGTGTTTACCTTACGGGGATATAAACATTTAGATAAATGCAGAATCCGTGAATCGATTCATAACGCAGACCCCAAAACAAAGAAACATAGGAAAATTTTAAGAGCCCTTAAAAAGAAAAGAAATATTGTTTTAGAAGTTAAAGATGGAGAGAATTATAAATCTGGTGCCTTTTAATAAGAAAGTAAGTGTTTTTCTTGTAATCAGATTAGTTTAATGTTATTTTTGTCGTTTTCTCAAACTGAGTTTTTTTACATTTTTTCTTACCGCAAAACACAATATCTCAAAAAGTTATGCTTGGATGAAATACAAATTTTATATATATGTTTTTTAAATACTAATACAGGCAATAGACCTCTCTTAAGATTTTATGTTGAGTAGAAATTTTTTTATACAGCAATAAAGTGAAAATTACAATAGCTTTTAAAGAAAATTTCAACGTTAAGAAGCTCGAAACACAATAGCTTCTCACGTAATGGTTATATTACCAAAATAAGTGTCTATTCCCTAGATAAGGTTGTATGCTATATTATTCAATTTACAAAATGTCAATATATTTATTTTATTTTCAGTTATCATGTTTTGCGTAAAGTCTTATTTTTGCTTATTTTTTCATAAAATACCCCTTTTACAGAAAAAATGTGCACTAATAAGACTTTACTTGGGTGTTTTTCTGATTTTAAAGACCCATAAGGTCATAAAATATGCATTAACAGGCAAAATTCAGGTTAATTCAAAAAATTTTCTTCGAAGGTGTTCTGTTACCTTAAGAAACAAGAATTTAGAGAAAAACAAAAGATTTTCTGCTGCACAGCTAATTTATGCAGAGTGCAATATCAAAAAGTTGAATTTCGGGTTTTAACAATTCATTCATACATTCAAGTTGAAATGAGTTTAAATCCCTTGTACCTTGTGACCCAGTAAAGGTGTGGAAGGAATTAAAGGAGCATTCCACATGATAAATTCCAATTTTTTTTATTTATCACTATAATCAACTCAAACACTAAATTAGATACTTCAGTCGAGCAACAGAGAGAAGAGACGAGATTCGCGTTTGGGGAGAATATGTTCAACAATACAGCTCTTCTCTCTCTCTCTCTCTCTCCTTAATATTACTTAACACCAGCGTTACTCAAACTGTGGGGTGCGCCTCCTAGGGGGCTTGATAACTCTACGAGGGGGGAACGAGCACACTTTAAAGGCGTAAACAAAAGATTCTTTAAAAAAATTACTAAGTTACATGGAAAGTAAATAATAGAATACATTCTGACATAATAAAAAATACAATACACATTTACTCTGATATAATACACTTATAAATTCCTCAGTACTCTACGCAATGTATATCATAATTAATTTAACAATACTATTAGAACATGTTAAATAATTACCAGTGTGTGTGACTCCAAGGGTTTGCCCTGTTTTAACCCTCTGAGTGTTTGGCCTTGTCCTGAAAAATCATTCCGAAAGCGTTTACTTCTTTCTTGAGAATTCCTTCGAAAGTGCAACACATTTAATTCCTTTCCCCCTTAAAGTTCACGGGAGGTCTACAGGGTGGGAGATTTTATTACTCAGTTCGGCCTCTTTGTTGCTTTAAAACCGGGAGAAAACTCGTTCACAGCTGTGACGTTGCCTTGTGCGAATTTTGAGTGGAAAAAGCGAGTCCAGTGGTTGTTTGATCGGTTAAGTCCAAATAAAAGTGAAGAGTTAAAAAAAATAAAAACTCGAAAGAAAGAAACTTGTTACAAAAGTTGAAAAATACTTGTTTATTTTATAAACAAAACAAAATTTTAAAAAAAAATAATTTAAGAAAAATAAACTATTTTGCACTAACGATTTAAACCAGGAAAAAGTACCTTGTATTTATTGTGGAATATGAAACTAAGAAAACACAAATACATCGTAATGTTTTTTTTAAAAAAAGTAACTATGTAAAAAAAGAGTAAAATTGACCATCTCTCTCTCTCTTTTTAAACAATAAGAGGATAAATGAAGTATCGTTACATACGACGATTATGTTTATGAAATGAAATCAATCTTCTTCTATTCAATTATATTTTAAATTTTAAGTAACATAAAGAGGAATTTCAATACATTTAATTTATATATATTTTAATCCTATAAATGATGTTTTTATGTTAAATTAATTTTTCGGAAAAAATTAATGGGGGAATATATTTTTCTTCAAAATGTAAAAGTATTTCTAACCATTTTTTATTAAAATTTAATTTTTTATTTTTCTGTTTCTTTAGTGTTAACGGAAAATTTACCGATAAATACAACTTTCCCACAATTCAATCATTACAAATTCTAATGAGAGAAAAACTTCTCCCAATTAATTTTATCTTTCAAAACAGTACACATAAAACAATTTTGCTCAGTGAAACTAACCGACAATTCCGCAGTGTATTCATATTAATTTTTTTAAAAAATAACATTCGGAAATGCTGTATTCAATTTTTTGAGTATAAAAAAATAATGCCTTCTGTGGAGAAGACAGAGAATGTGTGAGATGTGATGTATGGTTTTGAAAGAATGTTTTCGTACATGTAGTGTATTTTTGAAAATTTAAATATCACCAAAGCTGATCTTATGATTATAAATGAGTCTTATTTTAGAATGTGAGCTGTGGGGTATCAAAATAAAACATTTTACTTTTAAATAGCCAAGCAGTTTATACTCAATATCCTCTTCATAAAATTGCTTACAACTTTTATTCAAATTGTAAAGAAACTGTAATATAAATATCTGACTTACTCCAGTCAGAAATATTCATATGTGAAAATACTGTTCCTCCACTTATTTAAGTACATTTATAAGCTATAGCCCAAAGCAATATTTTATTTTTATAAACGAGGCACAAAAATTCAGTTATAAAAATATATTTTTCATTTTAGAACATATAAACCGTACACGGATTGTAAGACCATTTCTAAAATACTAAGAGTTTTTAGAGGAACAAAAACATATAATTTTGGGTAGTTCAAATTTTAATATAATACGCAAATATACATATTATTAAGCAAATACGTTTGACAAGAAAAAGTAATTTATTTAAATCTTGTATTGCATGAATAAAATAAATCAAAGATCCTCCTGAAATAAACTCAATTGAAGGGAAAATGTTTAATTTGCAATCGATAGCATATAAACGTTTCTGTTAGAGGTATCCCCGAAGTGACGCAATACTATTCGGTAAAAAATAAAACTTATTGCTGGAATCATACAATTTCCTAATGAATGGGTGAATCCGAATATTTTTTTCATATGTAAACTGTTTGGACGGAAATGGCTAAATAGGAACATTTAATAATGTGCATAAATTAAAATTAACCGTTATAGTTTATATAATTTCTTCAGATTACAGAAGGTGTTTTTTGGGAAGCACAAGTTTTAATAGGAGTACGGCTTACGAAAAGTAGAACAAATATATCTGAAGGACTATGGTTTGTTACCTTAAATATTGTGAAACACAACAAAGTATATTGGAGTAAGTGATTTTGGGTTTATTGGCGCAAGAGCCGATTTCGGCTATACTGCGCCAAACGTTTGTTTTAATATATGTGGTCTAGACGGGAAGAGAGAAAGAAAGAATGAATTGAATGACAAGAAAGAGGGTCGAAAATAGAGAAGGATCACTAGGGTACCCCGGGTTCGTGAAGCTCGTGTTTACCAAAGACAGTAAACCCCGTGGAAAAAGGAAAAGATCACTAGGGCACCTCGGGATTGTGCCACCCGTACACACCTAAAGAAGGCGAGCCCCTGAGGGGAAAGTATATTAGAAATCAATTTCCAATTCGTGTTAATAAAAATGTATGAAAAAACTGCAAGACTTATTTTTGTATTTGTAATTATTATGATTTTTCCTGAAAACTGCAATTTCTTGTGCGGCACCCGTCAAAACCGCTGGGCCCTCACTTTTTGCCCAGCTCACCCCTACCTAAACCAGCTCTGCTCTAGCAAGTGAAAATGCCGTCTTCTGTTTATCAAGGTTATGTATTGCAGACTACATCATGTATTTAGATGTTCGTTTTTTTCTTCTAGGTCAATCTGTTAAAATCTAAATTTAAAATTATTTGAAATTCTTAACATTCGCAACAATGCCTTTATAATTATTTTAATTGTACATGAACGCGTCTTCAAACATTACATTATATTTATGTTGACTTTTTAATTAATATTAAGTGTAACTTAATGCAGAGATTTTTCTGAATTTTAAAACAGATATTTCAAAAACTCTTATAGATATGATCATAATTTTCCATTCCTGTGTTTTAGCTTCTCAGTATTGCTTCTAATTAAAAATTTATTGCCTATTCATCAAATTTTTCAGCATAACTTTTGCTCTTAACATACAGTTTTAACCGAATTGTATGAAATTTACGAAATGCATTAAAATGCTTAAGATTCTTATGTTAAAATTTTAATTTAATATTTTATTCGAAGAATTGTTAGTACTTATGTTAAATAATTTTTAACTGAGTATGTGCACGATACATAAATATTTTTTTCTGAAATTTCAAATACAATTTCTAATATAAAATTCCTAGTTTTGTATGAAAATCTGGATATTTTCTGAATGTTAATTATAATAGATATCCAGATTTTAATTACTTGTTCTTCAGTTAGCTTTAAAAAATAAATATTTAGAAATTTTGCATAAACAAATATGTTTAAAAAAAATTAAAAATTTACCTTTATATTTATTTATATGCGTAAATGTCAACTGTAAATGCATCCGAATATTTTTAATTACTATTTATTCAAATATTCAAGGTTTAAAATATGAATCGGTATAAAAAACCCCTCATTCATGTTTTCTCTGAAGTAAACTGAAACTCAAGCATTTTTTTTAAAATTTAAATATTATTTGGTGTATTGTAACAATACGCGCACTGAACATCTGGCTTTAAAATAAAAAAAAATAATGGATCTGAATTAGTTTTTCCATTATTATTTTTATGAAAACGTAAGAATTTTTTCCAATAATTTGATGCAAAAGTTTAAAAATTATTCATTTTTAGTAGTTGGAAAGTTTAAAAGGTTTTAAAATTTGAAGCGTTCGGTTTCTTATTAACTTTTTTGACACCTTATAATGAAATAATCATGGTTTAAAAACTGAAAACATTGGTTAAGAGAAGAAAAATGAAGCAATTAAATATAGTTCTAGATATTATATAGAGATTTATATATTTTAAAAACTTCTTTTTCCGTTTCATCATTTTAAGATAAAGAAAATAATACGAGTTAATCAAACAAAGAGAATATACTTAAAAAGTTATTTGTCCAACTATATAAAATAGCAGATTACAGTCCCAACTTATTAAAACTTCAAATTAATATAAAATCAAAAGTGAGTTATATAATATTTTATTTATACGTTGGAACATTTTTCAAAACTTGAAAAAAAAAAGTTAAATTGCTAAAAGTGCAAAAAGAATTTATTTAATTCAAACGCAATAATATCTCAAATGAAGCTAAATTACAAACACTATAACTTATAGTTCGTTCACTAAGGTGTCTAAAGAAATTCTTCCCAACTTTTTTACGATTGCTTCAGGGTCAAAACGCAGGGTTCTCCGAGAGTTGTAAAACTTTCTGTCAGTGACCATTGTGTCGCTACAACCCTCCCTAATTATCTTTCATGGTGTTAAACCATAAAAGAGGGGAAAGGATTTCAGAAAAACACGGCCTACCCGCTTTTGAAGCACTTTCTTGAAGTGAGAAAAAGACGTGTGGTGCGTTTTCGAAGCATCTCTAGACGTGCGGAAAAAGACGTTCAAACCGCTAAGAGGGTTAAATTATATATAAAAATTAAAACTGACTTGAAAATTTGTACGGTTTATAATTAATCCCTTAACTGCAGATAAAAAGTTATGCGATTTGCTCCCAATGCCACCATTTACCGCATAGGCAAGCGTATTTGATGTAATGGGGGGGGATAAGCAAATCCTCTGAAATAAGTAAATCCATCGCAAACACTGTCAAGGTCTTTTTATTGCATTCCAAAGCCTTCGAAATAATTTTATGGATAGCTGAGCACAGAAAAGATCATACTTCTGAAATACGTATATATACGTCCAAGGTAGTGAACGATTTGAGTGAACTAGACATTTATAATAATCAATTAAGCGTTTTGACTAGAGAAAACAATAAAAATGTTTAGGTTATCGATCAAAGGAAATTTTTTTAAATGTACCTAAAATTAATAATGTCAGCTGTTTAAAATGAACGAAAAGAATTTGAAACGTAAAAGCTATTTATATAAGTAACATGTTAGTGATAAAAAAAACAACTTTTGCAGAGTCATTGTTGCAGGGAAAATATTTATAGGTCTAACTGAATATATTTCCTACAAATTAGTTTTCCATAGGCTGTGATGGGTAAGTTTTAAATAGAACTAAATTGGATTTCTCCTATTTAATTATTTCTCTTATAAATGAAAACAGCAATACTGATATCTTACACTATTAAAATTCGAAGGTAAACAAACGTATCTATCTATCTATCTATCTATGTGCGTCTATCTTCTCACGAACAGCACCACGCAGAAAGTCGCGGAAGGTACCAAAAGATCGGGAATTTTCCGGGGAAGCCGTATTGCCTATATATATTCCGATATTGTAATTAGTTAAAAAGATATTAATTAAAAACCTTAAAACGCCTAATTGTTTTACTCCTGCCGGTTGCTTACTTGGCGGAACTTCCCTTCCGTTTCGGCCGAGCGGTAATCTTACGGTTTCCACCATATTAAAATTGTCATCCGATTTTTGGTGTCGAAATTAGACAAAAAATAATTACAGAATCGGAAAGATCATTTATTTCGCCACGACACGGTATAATTTTTTTGTAAAATAACGATATTTTCTATTTTTTTCGAATTTTTTAAAATAGTGTTAAAACTGATGCGTTTTTATGAAAATTATTTCTAAATCGTTGGGTATGAATTACTTTTCGTGTTATTAAATCGATATTCTACACTAATTAACTTCAAGCCTTTCTCTTTTAGATCCATTCATTTAAAAAATAAAATTCCCAAAACTTTTTTTTAAAGAATTTTTAAAAGTAGTCTTAATTTTTACTTCACATTGAATAACTTCGTCATTTATGAAGGTAATCTCACAAAACCTTTTTTCCGTGTGTACAGTAATATTATCCGTAACATATACGAAGATTGAAAAAATTGCTTCAAAATTACGGATCCCCTCAATTAAAAATTAAATTCAATTTGAACCTCCCATTCATTAGTATCGCCTATTTTCACTTCCGCTACAGGGCTCCATAGTGTGGTTGTCTAGAGCGCGTCGGTTTCGCAAAACATCTAAATCCTTCTCTTGTCCGGTTCGAATCTACCGAATTTGATTTTGTTCGTTTCTGCTTATTTTTCCCACGTAAATTAATTTTACTGATAAATACTTATTTTAACATGATCCTCTGTTATTTTAATGTACTTTTAATTTTTTTTTTTTTTTTTTTTTTTTTTTGCCTTCAAAAAGGTTTTTTTCTGATTTTTAATCATTCAAAGTAATTTCTATCTTTTTCAACAATTCGATTTTGTTCATTTCTGCTTATTTTTCCCCCCGTAAATTAATTCTCTCTTCTTCAATGATTGAATTCACTTGCTGCATCCCCACTGATCTGAAATTTACTTCATTTTCAGTGCTACCATTATGTAAGCAAATGGTATGTCCCAATTAATTGCTAAATGAGCATTTTTAATCAATTTTATTAAAAATAATTAATAAGTTAGTTTTGTATAATATAATTTTTTCCGCAGATACGTGTTTAAATAATTTTAACACAGAGTGGAATGAAAAACTATAAAATTAAAATTAAAAAAATTAAATGTTTTTATCAAATAGTATTTTTTCTTTTTGAATGTTTTTTTCCGTGAATGTTAGCATATAACTAGGTTTTCCCCCAAAAGTGGATTTTTAACACTTATATATGTTTAATCAAACATCCAAACGTTTCAAGAGCTATCTGTAGAATTTTTTTTATTAGTATTTATTGATAATGGATTTAAATTAGTATATTTTTTTAAAATTAAAATGCATTCAATGCATTTCTGAGATTCATTTAAAATATTTATCAGTATCGAAATTTTTGTTCTCTTTCATAAAACTTATAGTTTACTTTAAAATAATGCGTAATTGAATGAAACTTTTTTTCCCCCGTGTCAAATATTTCAAAAAATTCTCACAATTTTACTTCAAGAATTAAAATAGTAGTGAAATTTTTAATTTGAAAAATTTATACTTCCTGTTTTTTTTCAGCACACAACTATTTTTAAAAAGGCTACAGTTTCGTTTCCGGGAAAAAACTATTTTTCTTTAAAGAATTTTATAGAAAAAAAAACAATATTTTTTTTTTTTTACAAAACAATGCTGTTTTGCATATTTTATGATTTTTTCTCTTCCCGTGTGTCGATTTCGTTTAAAAATTACGGATTTTAAAGATTTCTTTTTGTGATTTTCATAAAATAAAGTTTTTGCGAGAAATAATACAAGCATTATTTTTGTAACCTTTTTTCTTTAAAAATTATTGTTGTTTCCAATCAATTGTGAAAACTTGGAATTTTCAATTAAAAATTGAGCCCTCAAAAATAATGAAAGCTTTAAAGACATTCTAAAGCTTTGCGCATGCGCTAGAATCATTATTTTTTTTTTTCTCCCTCTGTTTAACGCTCAGTGGCCAAGGTCAAACTTGCTGTTCTTGGCAAAAGTGAATGAGTGGAATAAAAAATACTGTAAAAAAAATATAATTCTGAAACATATATTAGTCTCACACACAGTATTATTTTCTTTTTGAATGATTTTGTGCAGTGAATGTAAATAAATTTCCAGGCTTTTTCATTCTTATATATTTTTAATCTAACATTCAAAAACAACGAAATGAAAAAATGAATAGTCCTTTCGATAATTAACGGTGAGAATTTTTGTATTTATTTTTTTAGAAAATGGATTTAAAATAATAGATATTTTACGAAACTAAAGCAATATTTAATTTTTTTTATTATTATTTATAGATAATGGAATTAAATTAATATATTTTTTTAAAATAAAAGGAATGTTTCTATTATTTCCTTATTAAATTAATTATTTGTTAATAAAAAGTATATCGCCTATTATTTTGGATAAAAATACGTTCTAGAGAGACCTTTTTAAGCTAACTGTAAGTAGCGATTGATTGATTAATGAAAACCTGAAAATTATTTAATTATTTTAGATTCCTAGAAATTATCTATTATTAAAAAATGATGACTTTTTTTTTACTCAAGCATCAAAATAGTTTTCTTTTTATTGTTTAAATTTATTATTTTTTTACTAAAGCAATATTGTTTTTGATATGTCATGAATAGAAACTTGAAGATAAATCTTATATCTGAGGGGAGAGTCAGGGGGAAAATAGTTCTACACTCAAAAAAGCCACCGTAACACCGTGCTGTAGAAAGAGAACTGAAACCTGTCTGACATTAGTAAGATCTGGAAGATATATTTTTTTTTAAAAAAAAGGGAATTGTAGTGACGTTAATATAAAGGAATCACACATATACCAGGAACTTTGATAAAGGAAGGTGAATTTCCATGGCAGTATGTTATGCATTCGAAACAAATTTTAATAAAACACTCAAAATACTTAAAACAATCATTTAATAATTTCTTCTTTTATAAAGATAATTGCATGACATATTCAAAAAATCCTCACAATTTTACTTCAATATTTAAAATAGTAGTGAAATTTTGAAATTTGAAAAATTTCTACTTTTTTGTCTTTTTTCAACATACAACTATATTTAAAAAGGCTACATTTCACCCTGTTTGCCTATTCGAGAATTTTGGTGACGGACCTCGAAATTTTCAACTATTCTCAAGTGACGAGGACGACACCTGAGCTTTCACCCATCTTTAATAATTACCACACCACACCAACGCAAGAACAAATTTCGAAAAGGGAGTTTTTATGACATAGTTAAAGAAATCACTCAGATCGTGCGCACACACACAAGTGCTATCGGCCTGAGGGAAACACGAAATTTCCATGGGGATGAAGTTATTCACTCAGGAAAAGGAAAGAATTGGAAAGTGAATGGGTGATTTTTAAATTCGCACTGTTTGCCTATTCAAGGGTTTTTGGTGACGGACCTCGAAATTTTCAACCATGCTCAAGTGACGAGGACGACACCTGAGCATTCACCCATCTTAAAGAATTACCACACCACACCAACGCAAGAACAAATTTCGAAAAAGGGAGTTTTTATGACATAGTTAAAGAAATCACTCAGATCGTGCGCACACACACAAGTGCTATCGGCCTGAGGAAACACGAAATTTCCATGGGATGAAGTTATTCACTCGGTAAAACGAAAGAATTGGAAAGTGAGTGGGTGATTTTTAAATTCGCACTGAATGCCTATTCGAGGGTTTTTGGTGACAGACCTTGAAATTTTCAACCATGCTCAAGTGACGAGGACGACACATGAGCTTTCACCCATCTTCAATAATTACCACACCACACCAACGCAAGAACAAATTTCGAAAAAGGGAGTTTTTATGACATTGTTAAAGAAATCACTCACATCGCACGCACGCACACACACACAGGTGCTATCGGCCTGAGGGAAACACGAAATTTCCATGAGGGTGAAGTTATTCACTCGGTAAAAGCCCGTGCAACGCCGGCTAAGCGGAGAGGAAAGAAACAAAGAAATCAAAGTAATTTCGGAAAATAATATTGGAAGTGCTGAATTTGTGAAGATTGAGCGAATATTAACGTCCCACTGTTCAGCTACACGAGGCCTTTTGGGGACGGTCCACGTAATTTTGAACCATGGTCAAGTGACGCGGACGACACCTGAGCTGGCACCCCCTCTCCTAACTACCACACCACACCAACGGGAGGACGTTTGAGCTCTCGACATATTTTACGTGCATCCCACCCCTACACGGCGGGTCTTCAGTGGTACTAGGATCGATAAATCGTGAAGAGAAGGGAAAATGTTAAGCAACAAAGCCATGACACGCACTCACGGGTCATGCACTCACATCGTACGCGTCAAACCCACACTAAAGTGTTGGCGTTAGAATAAAAGGAGGAAATTAACATGGGAATTAAGTTATATCCTCGGTATAACGCCGGTCTTAGAGGAGAGGAAAAAACATAGAAGCCAAAGTTACTTCGAAAAAGAATATTGGTCATGCTGATTTTGTGAAGAGAACGGAAAATTTTTATAAAAGTAGAGAAAGCCCGTGCAACGCCGGGCCATGAAAGCTAGTATGTAGTATATTCTTTTTTAGTATATATCATTCTAGTTAAAGCGTTCTAAGGATTGTGTTCAGAAATTAGTACGTCAACATCTCAAAGAAACGATCAGAGAAAGTGAGAATAGACACAAAGCATGTATACGCTGGATAGATGATTCTGTTTAGCTAAGATTTGGCACAT
>BMAO01001201.1:0-219137 GCA_019973975.1 Trichonephila clavata
TATTAAGGGTCACTTCACGCAGCCTTTTCCCTATCTCCGTAATGTTAAAAATGAACCAAATTTAAGGAACATTTTTGAAAAATTGACAAGTTGTACAGTCATGAATTTTTTTGTGTAGATTATTGTATTGTTTTTATTATTTTAATGAGAGCATTTTTCAAAATTTTGATTAGTTTTTTTAAAAAAATTCATATGTGGAGTAACACGTCAAAATTATTAAAACGATGAAAATTCTTGTACATTTTAATCCATAAATTTTTTAAATACTTTTTTGACAAAATCTCTCATTAAATATTTATTTGTATAGTGTTAACATATGTGCAAAGTTTCAAAGCTATAAATTAAGTAGATTTTTCAAAAATGTTCCTTTTGTGTTGAAATTTACACTTTTGAGAAAAAAGTGATTTAAAGTAAAATTTTACTATTAACTAATACGTACCAGAACCACAACTTGATTTCTGGCATCATATGCAATATCATCTTCTTGTCTACATTTTAATTGTTTGTTTTAGTTCTAGCTTCTTTGGTTCATTGTAAAACTGCCTATTTTGCTTTCTAATATGCGCATGATCTACTTCTTCCAACGCTCGACATTTGTAAAATCCAGGGTTTGAATGTTTAATACATCTAAAACTTTTAATTTGGTAATGAAACCTTGGTTATATAAAAATGTAGCTTCAAATACTATAGTTTTTAAAGTTCCTAATTGTATAAATACAGTTTTTGAACTATAAATCAAATACAATTTAAGGTTTCATTGAAATTTTAAGTTTTACTGTGAAAGCACGTAAATAAAAGTTCAAGACTAGAGAAATCTCTAAATACTTTTTTATGCAATTGCTAATTGCAATAGGTGAGTTGTGTTAAGCTTATATGTGTCACCTTTCAATATAAACCTATTATATTCACACCACGAATCACCTCCCATGGGCATAAGCCGTGTCGTATTTTCAAATCTGTGGAGAGTTTATGAAAAAATATAGCTCAAATAGTTTGCATCATGACTGACAAGTTTCTGAGTTGCTTCAAATAGCCACACGAAACATAGTATCTTTACAATTTGTCTATTACTGCATCTGTTAATCTATAACGACCTCCTAGAGATTTTTTGTCCACAAGATTTTTGCCTTTAAATTTTGATTTTAATGCCCTGTCATGTGTCTCCATCCTTTTCTCAACATGACCAACACATTCTAATGTTTTATTGTTGACATCTTTCTAAGGTTAAGATTCTAAAACTGCTTTGTATGCTTTAAAGTCCTCATCACCCAAATATTTAGTCGCAATTAGTAAATCGTAATTTGTGTATCGTAAATTGTGTCGTGCCTCTGAGCAATGGAAAATACAAAGTGCACCTTCAACTTTCATCCCCCTACTACTTCCGAAGTAATCTGCCGAACACTCAATGTTATGTACATTGTCGTTAAAATTACTTGAGTATTTCCTCTATAGTTTTTCGGCATCAACAACTTTCCCAGTGTTCACACTAACTGCTGTAATACCATTCAGAGAAACATGACCCCTTTTTTGCCAAATGCCATAGACAAACACCGGTACAATAGGACTTGCATTATTAAATAACATTTCGACAGCAGTTATATATATAATACCATAGACTGGCTACTTTCTGTGTCGTGTTATTTAATGCCATGCATGAACTCGTAAAACCACTTTGGTGGACGTGACAATTCATAACTCAACAAAATATTTTCGGAGTTGCTTCTCTTTTCCAATAAAAATAATAGCATATGAAAGCCCAGTGTTTACTTCATATAATTTTGTATCTTTTTTGATTAACTACTATTTTAGTAAACCTGGTATTAAGAAATGTTTGAATAACATCACAAAAGTCACAACATGACAACAACTTTAGAACCAAACTTTGGATTTGGCGACCAAAATTTATGTGAATACCTTGTTTTTTACATTTTATTTATAATAAATGTGGTTTCAAAACACAAGAAAACAGTAGAATGTTCATTATTTCAAAAAAAAAACTTTCAAATGAATCTAAAAGGAAACATACTCTTTATTTGACTTACCTAACTTAGCTTTTAAAGTTGAATTATTCATGTATAATTTGAATTCATTATTCTGACTTATGACGAATTTAATTTCTGGAAAGTTTGGGTTTTTGTACCTTTGCTTCCAAACTTTATTATTAAACGTTTTATTACTAAACATAAACATGTTAAAAAAGGTTTTGATAGAAACAATGTTTCCAATAGCAGAAATTCGTAAAATATTTGAAGAGGTAAAAAACAACACGCGAGTTTCCAAAAAGTAAACAAACAGATACAATTATTCACTTCACTTCTTTCCTGAACAAGTTACGGATCAAAATAAATCCTTTTAATCAATTTAAAATATTTGATGAGGCTGAAAAGTAGCAAGTGTCTTATGTTTTGAAATGAAAGGGGCGTGGCAATCAGCTGGTTTTGGGTTTGACGGATGTAAACAAATTTTTAAAAAAATATTAAAAATACTTCTAATTCAACTAGAACAAATATTTAAATTGCAGTAGAAAGAGAAAGAGTGGTTTTTTATTTTTCAATCAAAATTGAAAAATCGATTTTTGGATCGACTTTTGTGAAGTGTAATATTAATATATTAATAAAAATATTATACGCCATATCTGATGCGAAGCTACCTCCGTTATCGTCATCTTGTTTATGTCGTAGAGCGCCGAAGAACCCCATTGGCTGGAATTCCCAGCAACTTTCATTTAGATCAACTTTCTCAGCTCACTGGCAAAAAGTTGTTCGAAAGCCATCGCTATGGCAACGGAGTAAAAAATTGCACGAATTGGCCCAAAAATTGCTCCAAACGTGTACATGTGATAAGGCCTTTAGAGCATATGTTCCCAAAGCGGTTCCCACGGATCGCTAGGAGTCCTTCTGATTGCGCAGGGGTCTGTGAAAAATAAATTTAGTTTGAGTGCGTGGATAACATTATAAGTGTTTTTAAAAGGAAAATGTAAAGTAAAATATTGTGACAAATTTTTCCCTTAGTGTTGAAAAGAAAACATCATAACTTTTTTCATTGTTTCGAACATAAAACACAGTACGTAAGTATTTTAGAATACACTTGATATTTCATTTACATAAACTTGATAATCAATGTTACGTTTTTGCTTAAGTTAATTTCTAAAATAGTCTTATAATAAAATAAGAATATATTTCATTTGGGGCTCATGGCCATATTTTTGAAATCCAAAGAAATTCATGAGTGTAGCAAATTTGGGAGAGATTTTTTCAGAGCTTAATTTTAATTTCTTTCTCTTGTAATATTTATTGTACATCTTTAACCGCATATTCCAGTTTGTTAAAACTATATGTTTTTAGAAAAAAGCCAATTAAACTTAATTTTCATTAAATTTGGGAGAAATTAGACTTTTATACCACAAATAGTATCAACTGAACTGTTAATATTTTCTAAAATGTTTGAATAAAAACCTAAAGCATAGTATACTAAACATATAATTCTTTTGGGTTTATTATTTTTTTTTTCAAATTCAGAAGCACTCATCAAATGTAAAAAGAGAGAGAGAGAGGGAAGGTATATTTCAATTGATGAAAAATTGTTATAAATTCACATTCAAATTTTATGTTAATAACCAGTAAATATATGTACATGTATTACGCATTGGTATAAGTAGTTATAATAATTAAGTAGTATAGTTATAAGTAATTATAACGATAAAATAAGTTAGTAGTATATTGGTATAAGAAATTATACCAATAATAAGTAAATAGTATTGGTGTAAGTAATTATACGAATAATAAGTGGAATTGGTATAAGTAATGTAAAATGTACTTAGTAAAACTGGATTTATAGCTGACGCTATATACCAAACAAGATAGATATAATTACTATCCTGAAAGCATTATGGTTTAATAATAACCTTTATTATTTAGAGTAACAGGGAAAGTTATATTAACGTCATGGCCATTGCCGATGAATTTCGTAATTTTGAACATTTCATTATTTAGAATAAAAGCTCTTATACATCGAAATTTTTGGATTTTCTCAATTCTGGTTAGCTGTTAACATTTAGTAACAGCTAGTTAACATATTTGAAGTAACATCAATTATCACCTGTTCCAAGTACCTTCAAAAATGATAATAATTTTCTAAAACGTATACCTGTCAAATTTGTTTTTGTTTATCAGACATGTCATCAGCCTAAAACAGAAAGAAAAAAAAAACGATTTCTTGAAATTAGTAGAGCTCAAGTTAATACGAAGCTCTCGAAAACCTCCAGCTCGATTACATATAGAACGATGGGTTATGCTTCTGGTGGGAAAATGAGTGCGCTTAATTAACTACGCTAATGCGACTTCTAAGGGACAGCCTTCACGGGGTTCTTAATTATTCTCATGGCGGATACATTCGAACAATGAAATGCCCTCCTGCCTCACACGGTATCATTTGTTATTCAAGGAAACTTATTATTGGGTTGCGGTAGTCCCCAATGCTGACCGAACGGATTTAGTTTGGGAGAAATGGAGAATTGATAATTCAACTGATGGTTTTATTTTTGGGCCGTTGTGGTAAATGGCCTAGTCTTTTAAGTGTAAGTTATATGATCTACCAGAGTTTTCGGATATCCATACACCGCTTAAGGGTCTTTTCGGCACTATTTTAACATATCTTTCAACGCTCCTAATTACATAACTATTACCATACCGATTTAATTTTGAAAGATGTTTGTGATTAATTACAGGATAGAAGAATCCACTTTGCCATAGTTTTGAATAAATTATTCCCCATTTTCAGCTTGAAATTTGGCGACTTGAATCAGATATACGCAGTAAAATCTTTAGGCTACTTGTATTTTACAAATAAATAAATGTTTCAGGCGTAATGGCTTTTAGAAGTCATTAAGAAGTTACTTTTGTAATAGTTGTTTAATTGTCTGATGGAGCGTTGAACATAGGGTGGTGTGTGAGAATGCGATGTTTCAAATATTGAAGGTTCTCGTTTATTTTATTGCAAATATTTTTTTTAAAGTAGTTAAGGCATTTTTATTTTCCCATTATATGTAAAGCATCGAGAAGTAAAAATAAAAGCTTTCCAATACTATGAAATAATCACAATGCATATAATGCTAAATTTTAATGTGGTTTAATACATATTTCTCAGCTTCTTCATTATATATACGTTTTTCAATCCATACTTTTTATTTTTTTAAATATAAAAGATTAAGTGTATATCTTTAAGGTGACTTTTTCCTGTCTCTTATTACATGTTTATTTTATAGATGCACTTTTATTTACATTATTATACAGACTTTACCAAAGTTAATCGTGTTTGCATGCCTTTTCAAACTAAATGCAATATGCAAGCAGTATATCTATCCATAACGTATATGTTCTAGAAGTATTCTAGAGATAAGATGATTTTTCATATATATATACCTTTTCTTCTTATATATACCTTTTAAATTTATGTAATTTAAAAAATATACTGTAAGAGATTTAATAATGAAATATTTATATTCAAATGTGTTCACGAAAAATTTAGGGCACATTTTTCGAAATTTGAATTTTGAAATTTGTTCTAAATAATTTTAAATTTAAATAAAAATAGAAATATTCAAATTATAATGCATCAAAGCAAACAAATATAATATGAAGTTTTTGAATGCTACGAGTATTATTTCTTCTTATTCAATGGCGCATTCAATTTTCTTTCATACTTCTAAAGCACATTTCTTCATCATACGGCAAACTACATATATTGCACTTGAATTATATAATTTTGGTTTTTTTATGTAAAAAAAAGTTTTTAAATAAAAGCAGCCTTTCTGAAACTGCTGGGTGCGCTCCATAAGGGACGTGATAACTCTACGAGGGGGCGTGAGCATATTGAAAAGCCGTAAACAAATGGTTATGCTTAAGAAAACTTAATGTGTACTGAAAGTGAAATAATAAAAAATAAAGTACTCATTTCCACTGATATAACATTTATAAATGTATCAGTATTGAACAATGTATTTTATAATTATTTTAATAATACTAAGTTAAGAACAAGTTAAATAATTTAAAGGCATCCAATGGGCTCTTGTCATACATAAAATTATATAAAAAAATAACACTTGTATTGATATTTTGTACGGTTTATAATTAATCCATTAACTTCTGATTAAAGCTTACGCGATTCGCTACCATTTTCTTCATTGGAGCGCGTGTTCGATGTATTGGGAAAGAGGACGGGGAAGAAAAGGAATAAATAAGCAAATTATCTCTAAAATAAGTAAATCCTTAACAGACATTGTCAAGGTCCTTTTATTGCATTCTGAAGCCTTCGGAATAATTTTATGGATGTCCGTGCAAAGAAAAGATCGTACTTCGGAAACACGCATTTTTACGTCAGGGGCAATTAACGATTTGGCTGAGCGATACGTTTATATACACTGGTGGCATTTAAGATGTTAAAGATGTATTGTAGCCATAGAGTCAAAGTATAGTATTATTGAGTTCAATACATTGGTATTGTGCGGAGGGGCATAAAAATGATGTTTGAATATTGGGTTGCAAATACTGAAAGCTTGATAAGAACCGAGTTAAAGTGTTTTTGAAACTATCTTTACTTTTCCTTTCAATTAAATATTAATTTTTGAAGCTTGACGTCAAATATGCGTGGGGAAAAGTATAAATTTAATCTGTGCTGTCATACTATGCACATACATGCACTTCTGATCATAAATTTAATTTCTAAGCAAGCTGAATTTCCCTTTCAATACATTTTGGATTGACTAATTGACTACATTTAAGAGGTAAATTATCGCACTCTGTCCGTTGTTAACTAGGAATGCACATTAGTAGTTTTTAATAATGTTATTACCAGGATTAAACCGGGGATAACTTTTATCTGAATAAAAACATGACTTCATATCATATTTTTGCTAGAGCTAAAAAATTGAAAACATGATACATAGCCAATTATTTCACAATAAACGAAATAGAATATTTTACTGAGATACTGATGATAAAAGAAAAAATGTCTTTCTAAATACGACCTTCACAAACAGTACACATTACGATAAAGTATTTATTTTTAAATTTCTTATACATTTTTTTAAATATTTATAAGATTAATTTCATTATTTTAATAAAAAGAACTCTTGAAATTCCAGTTCTGTATTTTTAATATGTTTCGTTATATTTATTTAAATGTTAATATATTTTATTCCGATTTATTTATATTCATACACTTAAGAATAGAGAACTCAGAGTGAAAGAGGTACTTTTAAAATGTATTTATATATACAATTCATAATGTATATGTTACCGGCAAAGTATGAAATCCGGCATTCTATAGAATGCCTAGGCATTCTATACAATGCCTAAATCTAGCCGGCAATGTATGAAATGATTCCTATTTCACGCATTGCCTAGGCATTCTATAGAATGCCTAATGAGAAACTGGCAAAGTATGAAATACATCTCAGATTCATTTCGAAAATTGTCAATTGGCA
Source organism: Trichonephila clavata (assembly GCA_019973975.1). NCBI lineage: Eukaryota > Metazoa > Arthropoda > Arachnida > Araneae > Nephilidae > Trichonephila > Trichonephila clavata. Next base: position 7,484 of record BMAO01001201.1, read on the forward strand.
AGATATAAAACTTTTAACGAGTATCTCAGGCTCAGAATCTGTTAGTTGTACATTGCTGTTTGTTCGGAAATGTCAAAATACTCAATTTTACTTAAACTTGTTCAACAAAAAATTGGTTTCTTCCTGTGCTACGTGAAAATGGAGAAGCAAGCTATAGTGTTGGAGAATGAGACATGGTCTAAAGCAGGGGTCGGCCACCTATGTCACACGTGCCACATGTGGCACGCGGAAAAATTCTCAGTGGCACTTTGCAAAACTCAACAAATTTGTAAATTTTTTAATTGTTTCAAAAATGCTCTACTGTGTGGTTCGCTGAATCATATTGGTAGATTGGTTTGACACGCAACAGCTAAAAGGTTGCCGACCCATGGTCCATAGACATGAAACAACTATTCAACGGTTAGTTGCCTAAAATTCGAGTTGATGATCCAAAAAAAGTTTTTTTCTTAACTGAAATTACTTACTAGAAGTTAATAACTGATGTAAAAATGCTAAAATGACTACTAAGAAGAAACCCAGGGACTATTGGTTGCTGAATAGCTATGATGTGATGTTGGCGGAAAATAGAAGTAAACTCATTTAAACTGTTAAGAAAGCGTCAGCACCATAAAACAGTGGTCCCCAACCTTGTTCCGTGGATCAAAGGGTATCAGGTCACTCAAGGAGCATTAAATTATTTCCATTATATTTACTGGGTGTATTTTTCTCGTGTTTGTGCGACTTTCCATGGAAATCACTTTATATTTTATGTGAAATCATTTTATAATTATTTTTTGGTGCAACTGAATTTTACTCTGAAGGCATGTTTAAATACAATTAAATTATAAAATCAAAACAATTTAAAATATAAATAATCAACGTCCCACCCTCAGCGGGCCGCCGTAAAATTATCAAACGTTGACTGGTCCGGAAGAGAAAACTGTTGGAAGAACTGCTATACAGTATTACGTCTCGGATTCTTTTTTTTCGTAATGGGGATGCAGATTCATATTTTTACCATTTTCAGACCTGGTACATTCTCCAGGGGCTGGTATTCCTTTTTAGTGCGACATCATGTAAGTGATACCAATTGCCTCCGGTAATTTTGACACCCAGTTTGACGATGTGAGCTTATTCTAGGAATTTAATTTGCCAAGAGCAAAATTAATATCATGATTCTGGGGATATGATCGAATTCTGAAAGAACTTTCAACCAAATACAAAAATGTTACTCGTTATGATATTGAACTGTACATCCACTTAAGTGAAATTTGCCAGAAAAAACAGAAAATTATTTTTTTTTAAAAAAGGTATTGTAATACAAAACATTGATTTTTTTTTTCCGAATGCCAATATATTAGCACTTGTAATGAGTGAGAAATAGGATGGTTTCTATCAACTTGGAACTTCTGAAGGAATTTTAATACCAAGTATATGCGAAATCACAATTTAACAATAATTACTTTTAATGGCAGTCTCATTATTTTGTCAGAATAACCATTTGCACTTTTAGGAATGTAAGTCATTGATATAATATCCTTATCATGACCTTTTTTCATACTTTGCCTAAATAGCTTTAGGCATTCTATAGAATGCCTGGGCATTCTATACAATGCCTAGGCAAATTATGTAATCAATATCATATTTCATACTTTGCCTAAAAACGTCCGGCATTGTATAGAATGCCTAGGCATTCTATAGAATGCCCGCATTTCATACTTTGCCGGTAACATATACAAGTAAAATAAAATATAACATATTTGTGAAATCAAAAAATGTGTTATTTGGAAGTAAATAATAGAAATATTGCTGTATCATCACAGTTCCCCACAGCTCTGTATTCATAAACTGTGAATCAGTTAAGCTTTTTAAATATTCAAAATGATTAACGAACCAGTAACATTTATCAAAAAAAAAATATGAAACAGGCATTTAAATCTAATAATGGTGAAAATGTATTATTATATATATTAATGAAGGGCATTAATTCATCTATCATTTATGAACTTTTTGTGATTGATACGAAGGTAGGTAAAAATATTCTGCATAAAGAGATGATTATCCTATATAAATATTTATTAGCAGAAAGAAGCAGTCTTTTTGAACTCGTAAGTAAATACCATGTGCCTATTTTATATAACATTTACTTATCAAGAAATAATTTAGTTCTTAAAAAATCTTAAGTAAGGAAATACCTTGAAAATATTAGTCATTATTTTAACATCATTAAAATTTGCAAGAAACATTCATAATTAGGAGAGCAATTTAAACAAATAACAAAAACTTTTAAGTAAATTCCTACTCAGATCACCAAAGAAATATTTCATTTTAGAGTTACTTTTTTTAAACAATTAATATAAATATGTATATACATATGACAGATTCATAATATTAAATGATGAAATAAAGAGCGATTTTCTTAACAATTTTCCATTTTCCTTTCTATATATGATGTTGGACTATTTTTTCTTTGTTACTTTATTTCATTCATTAAATTTAATTAATCTAATAAAGTAGTAAAGTGAAAAATAAATCACATTCTCAGATATTAGGCAATTTCAGGTGGGATTCGAACCATGACCTTTGATTTGAAGTCAAACGCACTATCCATTGCGCTCAGGGGCACAACTGTTGGACTATTATTTTTGTTTGTTAATATTTAATCATTTTTTAAAATCAATTAATGAATTAATATTTGAAGAAACATTATGAACATCAAGTGTTATCTGCTACAAGTTTAAAAGTAATGTATGCTATACAAGTTAATGTATTTGAATTTGAATGAATGAATATAAAGTATTTTACAAATGATTGGAAATTTGAACAAGATATATATAAATAAATTATTATATATATATATATATAGAAAGAGTGTTAACTAATATTAAGAATTGAAAAATTCCATTCCTGGCACTAAACTTTATAATATGAGGTTCAGGTAAATTGACTCATATTTATATTAAATGGCAGCATAAATCATCGTTTTGATTTTATTAAATATTATGACGTTCTTATATGTTTGATATTGCGCGTGCGCTTGTGATTATTTAAAGAATTCACCAATAATACATTATTATTACAATTCATATTTTGCAATTTGTATTTCAATATCTTCTCTTTTTATATATTTAAGTGTTGTAACTTTCCCTCGGTAAATATTTTAATTAGAGCGAAAAATAAAAGATTAATCAAAATTAAATATTTATACATTCGTTTTTAAGTTTTCAGATAATGTATTTAAAAAATTTACAACCAGAATAGTATTTGAGAAACATTCTTTCAGAAAAAAAAATCGCACTCTTCAGAAGTTCATTTTTTTGCATTATGTGCATATCCCAAATTTAAATTACTTTTTACTAAACCTTTATTTAATGCATAAATACAAATAGAATTTTTGTCCAAATATCACTTGCAATTTAAAGTCAGAAAGAAGCATTAAAACAAACATATGAAAATAAAAATATGGTTTCTTTAATAACTCAAAGAATTAATATTTTTGTTTTTCAAAACTGCTTGCTATGTGTACAGATAAATCAGTTGAATACTTATTAGAAATGAGAATATATTAATAATGTACAATAGATTCATGAAAACTATGCGTGGTTAAATTCAAGGAGATCGAATAAAAATTGAAGATTTTCTTAAATCGAGTGACTTGATCATTAAGCAAACAAAAATAAATATGCTTTAGAATTGTATTTTTATCGGGTGGAAAATATCACGTAATGTACTAAGAAATAGAAACTTTGAAAAGATTGATAAGTTTTTGCATGGACCTGAAATTTTGTGATCTAACCATAAAATATTTTGAATCCGAAGAAAGGAGCAATATTACAGTGGTTCCTTCACTTGTTGCCCTGACTAAAGGCTATTTTAAAGTGCTCAGCCTAAAGATAAATGATTTATCCAGAGCCCAGAAAGAAAACTGTGTATCAGTAAGTACTTATATTTTTCTCCGAAAAATTCCAGAGAATATTCTGTTTGCCATCCATGGGCGTAGACGAGAGAGCACACAGATTTTCTTTTCCCATGTATACGCACTAACTCCTCAATAATATAGGGAAGATTGTGATAGCTTGTGCCTTTGGGAAAGAAAAATATTTCCTGAAATTGTACCTTTAAGAGAGGAAATTTCTTATTCCTAGACTTCAAGAATTTTTCTAACAATCCGTTTAAAATATCAGGAAGTCTGAGAAAAGATCGAATTCTAAAATGGGAAAATAAATATTTTAAATGGTAATAGTTCTATATGTATGTGGGCGCATTTTTTGTATACTATCAATTTGGAAGATTGTATTACCATGAAGGATCCTTGTAAATTTAACAAAAGTTGCAGGGAATTCTAAATATGAAATGGAATGATATATGAAATTAAGAGTTTTATTGTTGTTGTTGCTAATGCCACCTGTCTGACGTAGTCAGATCGAGGCCCATCAAATTCATCAGGGCATCCGGCTATTTTGTACGCCTGTCGTTAGCCGTAGCTTTGAGCATCATCCAGGTGACAGTACGATTTGGCTCGGTTCCACCCCAATTTTGAGGTAGAACACCCTGCGAGTGGTCAGGAGCCTCCCAACTATCTTCCCCTTCCGCCAACCTCACGAGAGGACTTGCGGCTCGACGACTATTTAGAATACCCCCATGCCACGAGGTCACTATACATTTACAAACATCCATGCCTTCTCCGGGATTCAAACTCAGGTCCTACGGCATAGCAGTCAGCGTCGCTAACCACTACACCGGATGGGCGACATTAATAGCTTTACAAGTGAGAGAGTAAGTGTTTTTTTAACACAGTGCAATAAAACTAAGCGAGGGCTTTTGGTGACGGTCCGAACTACCACACCACGCCAAAGGGATAATTTTGAGCCACGGTAGATTCAACAGACATCAGTTCCTCTACAAAGTGGTTCTTCAGATGATAAATCCAAAACATTCACACATATTTGTTTCCAGAAACACACTCTGAACATGCAAGTATTTATGTGTAACGCTACTACGCAGATGCGAAGAAACGTGTATGGTTTTTTGACTGTTGTGAGTGATGGCTTGTGAAAATGAAATATGTTTTTAGACCTGAGAGTGCTACAATGGCATTTAATGGAGTTCGGTCACATGACCGGTCTCCTGGAAAGTGAACATTCTCAAAGTGAAACTCCCACTTACATTGAGCGTGTTGATAAACCAAGCGTATGTTGAGATAAGGGACAAATCCAAACGCTTGAAATAGACCACGCAATAGGATTGAAAGTCCATGCACATGGGCCGTACAGCGTAATCTCGTACGATGGCACAATAATGGAACACGTCCTATTGAGAAATTTCCCACCCCCGGCTTGTCGATGTCCATATGCAGCATAATATATATGAACACAATCCTTTGCCTTCATGAGGCTCAACATCCCTCAATTCTGAAAAAAACTATAATGTCAGTCACATGTCACCTACTTAAATGAATTCCCCTATAATACCAAATACAACGATGATCGCATACTCATCAGGTGCTTAATATTTGAATAACATCCTCCAGAGTATATTTTTTCTCATCATACGTATTTATCATGACCTAGTGTAAAAATCTTCAACCTTTCTAGCTTGAAAACCAAATTAATATATTTACAATGATCCGTGGGCCACACGATCTTACGAAAATATATTGTAGTCAGGAATTTTATATAATAAATGAGAAGTTTGTCTTGCAAGACTACAACTGATTCTAAGGAAAGAAATGGTTTATATATATATATATATATATATATATATATATATATATATATATATACATAAGGATGACGACGAATTTGGGCGAAGATTTTTGTAGCGTGGCCGTTGAAAGGTATTTCTTTATAAGATTACCATTCTTTAAGATTGATGTTGCATTTTCATTAGTATGGAGGAGGCAGTCTTATATATATAGAAAAGATATTCTTCTTTATTAAACACTGAACATGTAGACACACATATGGATGTAATCACAAATAAACATACACAACAAAAATACACAAACACTAGCTGCAGCCGACTACATAAGGACAGACAAAACACAAGAGAGAGAGCGTAACCGTCTGCTCCTAGTTTTTAGACTGGCGGTGAAGGTCATACGACTCTTTTGTAACAGGAGTCGTGATTGGATGCAAATGCACGCGAGCAATTAGATTAAGATTATAACGGTCTTGTGTCAAAGAATTAGGAAATAACTTAACGGGGTAAAGTTAAAGAGTTAGAAGAAGTCATTAACATTTATATATAATTTCGGTTTCACACAAAAAAGTTCAATGGAAGTCAAATTAAAGTACTTTGAAAATCTATATAAGAGTTCCTCTATTTTAAAAATATTTCTGTGATGTTATGTATAGTCAGATTTTTTATAGTTAAATTTTTTTTAAAAATACAGTAGAATTTTTGAAAAATCCACCATTTCTATGAAGAAATTATCTCAAATGGTTATCAAACACACCAGTGGAATGTTTTAAATATGAAGAATTAAAAAAATGACTTTTATTATGACAAGAAGCAGACAAAGCATTCCTTTAAATTGCCCCAAATTCAAATGAGGAGCCATTAAAAGGCCTTCAGAGAGTCACACGTAGTCCGTTAGGCACGTGTTTGAAGAACCTTAATCTAAAGGATATGTGCATTGGTAGATACCATGGCTGATTCCATTTACTCACGAACAGTATGTGCCATATTAGGCACGTTAAAGATCCTATAATTTTGCATACATTGCATCTCAATCTCAGAGCTGTGTTTCAGCCACACAATGATTAGAGATCCCATTTCGAATGTATGAGTTACTTCATGTGCGGCTTCTTTCACAGTTTTCATGTCCCTTATACATTTCGTCTATACCAGTAGTCGAAAAACGTTAGACCACGGACCACTTGGTAGACAGTGAAAAAATTTTGATGGCCCACAGAAAAACTGATACATAATTTAACTTTTAGAAAGGTTCCGTTTCACACAAAAATGACGAATTACCAAACACATTATGGAATATGGATTACATATTAAAAATTTTATTTTCAACTTTTAGCGAAATTCCTTCCGAGTTAAGTGAAATTCCCTCTGAGTTTAGCGAGATTCCTCCTGAGCTTAGGGAATTTTCTTCTGAGTTTAGCGAATTCTCTTCTGGGTTTAGTGAGAATTTCTACTTACTTTAATAGGTGTATCTAGTGATATTTGAAAGTGAGAGTTGGCAATCAGAGTACTTCAGGTTGTTGATATTATATTGCATTATCGGTTTGTTTTTGATATTCGAGACGTTCCGTTTAAATGCTATGTAAATTTAATAGAGACGTTAACAAGTGATAATATATTTATAATATTCCACCATACAGAGGTCAATGAGTGGATCCGCCAAACATAAAATTGTCCGTTTAGTGGTTAAAAAGTTGGATGACAGCCAGTCTATGCAACTTACATGGGATCACATGGACTCACTCGTGGGACAGGCACAATGTGCGTCAAGGGCTTGGCAACAAGTAAAAGTCATCTGGAATGCCATTCATTAGTATGACTTTCAGTATTTGTCTGTTTCTATACAATGACAGGTATAAGATCTCATTGTTGCATGTAGTGGTTACGTTGAAAATTTTTTACTAATATTTATATTTTACAGATTATTATTAAATTACTATAAGTGATACTTTGAATGAATTTTCTTTAACTCTCTAAAATCCTTTATGCGATTGAATTCTATGTAGGGATAAAAAGCTTTATATAACAAATAGCCGATACGCATACATTAAAAACTTCAACAATATTGTATACTTTACATCAGTGCAGTGTCCACCAAAGCATGCAGACGAGCAACTAAATCTCCTTTTGTAGTCATGCGTCACAATATACCAAATACTTAAGATTACTTTCCATTCATTACTAATCAATCATTTAACAAATACTTTGCTCTATAGGAAAAAATTAAACGGAGTGAGATCTGGTGATCGTGGTGTCTGTTGCATCAGACTCCCAGTCCAAAACAGTGACCCGGAGTCCATATCCAGCCAATCACGTACAGAAACACAGAAATGCACCCGGTTCACATCAGGAACGATAATTCATCGTTATTTATTCCTTACTATTTACCGTATATATAGTTTTTTCTTAATCTATGGATGTTTCAGGTACAGTATTTGAGCATTTTTATGCACTCTCAAAGGAAATCCAGCTGTGCGGAGTATCGGTGCTATCTTTGGGATATCCTTTCTGCCATATTTATTGAACAATAAATATATTAAGTAGATTTATATCGGACTTTTAACTCCTCTGATACTTCAAATTTTCAAACAAAGCAATCTAGTTTAAAACAAATTTCACACATTAACTAATTAAAAATTCTTATATTTCAAATCCTACTATTAATTCACCCTCTTCCTATATATATATTGCTAAATTTTTAATCGTTAATTAAATACTTTTTGTTCACCTATTCAAGTCAAATACATTTTTTAAAACTTTTAATGGATGACACTTGATGTTAATACAGATTTTTCAAATATTAATTCATTAACTAAATTTAAAAAAAAGAACCATTATTAACAAACAAAAATTATAGTCCAACAGCATATATGGAAAAGAAAATTGTTCGTTATGTTCCTGCAGTGCAATGGATAACGCGTTGAACTTCTAATCTAAAAGTCGTGGGTTTGATACCATCTGAAATGGCATAATTTCTGAGAATGTCATTTCTTTTTTACTATTTTATTAGAATTTTTAAATTTAATGAATAAATAAATAGTAACAAACAAAAAAAAGTAGCACAACACCATATATAGATAGAAAAATTGAAAATTGCAAGGAAAATCGCTTTCTATTTTGTCGCTTAATATTGTGATTCCATCATAAGCATATACATATTTATATTAATTGTAAATATTTAATAAAAATAACTAAAATAAAATATATCTTTGTTGATAGAAGTACGAACTGACTTAGTAATAATTTTTTTTAATAAAATGTTTGAAATAAGTTTATGGATACAAATTACATTAAAGTATTTGTAAATTATTGTCATCTATTTATCTCTAGGATAATGATTTTCTTCAGAGTACACTCTTTTCAAAATTACAGAAATTTAGTTTGTGTTTCAAGCTAATTCGCGTATATGAATATAAATTTTTTTTAAAACTTAGATTGAAATAAAGTAATTAAAAAAACCAAATTTTTTAACTTAAAAATTATGAAACTTAATATTTTAATAAAAAATTTTGAATTAAATAGTTATAGTAATATTTTATATATAAAGTACAGTAGTAGAAGATTTTATTTCAATTTTTTCATGATTTCATATTTAGTACTTTAACTTTCTCAAGAATTCAATTTCATGTTAACTATAATATAACTCGTTCAAGATTGGATTTTATGTAGTTAGGAAAAAAGGAAAGAAATTATTTCCTTAACCACTAGAAGCTATCTTCTATCAAAAGAATCCTGTTTTTTTAGTTCTTGGAATATTCTCACATAGCACTTTTCCCTTTTTTTCGTTAAGCCCAGATGGTAAGCTAACTAAATAGATTTCTTTCACATAGTGTATAAGCTACAATAATCAATGCACGTCTGGAAGAAATGTTCATATATGTTTGAATAAAAAGTAGAAATAAGCTTTTCTTTCATTATTTCCTGGAATTATTAATCTTGAACGTTGATTAGATACATTCCGAATTCAGGACAAAACTCTAAAATTAATAATAAGAAAAATATTTGTAAGGATATGAATATTACAAATGTTTATCAGTGAAAAACAAACTACAAGCAAAAACTAAATTTATTTATTTGTGTATGGTTATCACAACTTAGTTAAAATTTACGTCATTTTTCTAATATACTTATAAAGGACTAAAATATGCTTTTTAAAATCGTATTAGTTATGTTTGTTCTAATGTTAATTAACTTATTTAAATTCCCAATTGTAATAAAATTAGAAATAAAAGGTTAAAGAAATTCGCACCCACATATAACATGGATCTAATTTTCAAACCATAGATGAATTCATCCATATTTTATATTATACACATTTTTTATTAATATGTACTAGAGAGACAGAGAGAGAGAGAGAAATGACTTGTGAAGCTAAGAGAATCAAACAAATATAGCAAAATTAAAAATATGAATGCTGGTATAAAAATTGCTGTTACAGAGGACAGTTTTTCATTTCATATAAAAGTGGGGTTTAACTAGTTTTGTGGCTAGATAGGACAAAGGTAACATACCTAAAGATTCATTCAAAAATTCTTAGATTACAATGAATCAGAAATAATAGTGTTAATTTTATCCATTTATAATCATCAATTTATTTTAATAATTTCAATATAAAAGTTTGATTTCAATATGGTTAGTCATACATTTTAAATTTCCATAAAATAACTTAATAAATTAAATTAAGTAAAGTTTAAATTATATTCTTTAAATGCCTCTTCACATCTACGAGCTTCATTATGTTATAATTATTTTTAATAATTCCTTGTTAATTATGAAAATGTACAAACAGTTAATATGCACAAATCTACATTATAGAGCAATAAATTATATATGAACAGAAATATCAGCAGTGCAGCAAATAAAACTTAAATTTTTAAGAATTTTTTTTATAAAAATATGTATTTTAACAGAGAAAAAATTTTAAAAGATGAAAGGAAATATTTTGAAAATAAAACAAGAAGTTTGTTGATCAAGCTACAATTGTTTTGGACACCACATATAAGCGTTTTTATCAAAATACTCCTTTCAAACTAATTTTTACTTACCTTATTTAGCATAGTTAATGGAACCGAAACATCTATTAATTTAAAAAAAGACTATCCAAGCGGATGCATTTCTTTTTTTTTAAAAAATAAAGCTTGCAAGAGTTTCTAATCACTTAAAGGAAAGTCACTCCGAAGAAGCTTTCCCAAGTGATAGATGGGTATTTAATTTCGAAATTGCACCTGCAAGTTGCCCAAGATAGAGTTCTTTTCATAAAAGTCCCATTACCCTACGAAACGAGTGTTTTATTTTGCAAAATTCGTCTCCTCTGTCTCTTAAAAAAAGGAGGAAAAAACTTTTTAATGAAGATTCCATTGCGAGTAATGGAACTTTTAAGGAAGTGAACATGCATTCGAAACGAAAGAATCGTAATTGTATTTTCAGTGGATACACACCTAATGATATCCAGTAAATACTTCCTAATTTAGCTTCCAGGATATAATTTTTATTAATGGATTGATTGTTAACTTTGCACTTTGAAGCTAATTGGATTCTTTTGGCGATGGACCTCTTAATTTTAACCTATGGTCAAGAGATGAAGATGCCACCTGAGTTGACATAACCCTTCTAATCTGAATATTTAAATTTGAGCTTTAACAAATTTAGAGGGCATCATAATATCTATCATATTTTTTAAAATTTCTCATCGTTGGCTAGAGTCTTAGTTTAAATGATCCCTGACAGTTGGACCAGGACTAGAACCCACGATCATAAGAAAAACCGACTATTATGAGTTTACGACCATGTTAACCACTTAATCAGTGATTCACCACTTACGACCCAATATTCATCGCGCCCCCTCCATACAATAACAATGTATTGAATTCGATAATACGATACTCTGACGCTAAAGCTACAATACGACTTTTATTTCTTTAGTGTCGCCGGTGCATATAAATGTCTCGCTCAGTCAGTGCATAAATATCCCTAGACGTATATTTGCGTTTTTCCGAAATACGATATTTCCTGTTCACTGCTCTTCATAAAATTGTTTCGAAGGCTATGGAATGCAATAAAAGGACTTTTACAGTGTTTAAGAAGGATTTACTTATTTCAGAGGATTTTATTATTTACTCTCTTTCTCGCCCCCCCCCTCCAATATACCACATAGGTTCGCATACGAGCAAAATGGTGGCACCATGTAACTTTTAATCGGTGGTTAAGGGATTAATTATAAATCGTACACATTATCTAGATGCGTGTTAATTTTTGCATATAATTTTATGCACATATATGACAAGTCCGTAGGGCCATTGGTAATTTGTTAAACTTGTTCTTAACTTAGTATTGTTATATTAACTATAAAATACATTGTGCAGCAGTACTGATACATTTTTAAGTGTATTATATCAGCGTAGATGTTTCTTTTTATCTTTTATTATGTCAGAATGTATTTGCTTTGCTTACTTTCATTAAATTAATATTTTTTTAAATAATGATTTGTTTTCAACTTTTCAATATGCTTGCGTTCCCCTTTTAAGGTTATCACGTCCCTTTAGGGGGGGGGAAGGTCCCACAGTTTGAGAAGCACTGACTTAAGTGCTTCAACTACCCATGATTTAAATAAAGATAACCAATAATCCATTATTTTAGGTGCTATTTTAATTTTGTGATACATAGATATTATACTGACTAATGTAAATGCAAAGCAAATGGTGAAAGATTATGATTTTAGAAGCATTTAAATCAAATTCTTATTATTATTGAAGTATGAAAGATCCTAGATGTTTTATTATTACTTATGTATTTATTTATTGTTATTTTTTCAAGTATATTCAAGATTCAATTATTGCTATTTTAACAAAAATGTTGTAATGAAAAAAATATACATTGCAAAATTTATAAAGATTAAAACAATACAACAATTTTATAAATTTCAATGATTTTATTTTAAACCATAATTTGTAGAGCTTATTTATTGTAATGTGATGTCGTGACCCCAAGTTTACATAATTGACATAGTAAAAATTACTTTTTATTTTCAAATAGGTAATGTAAAAAAAAAATTGACACATATTCTATTGCATCTATAAGATAAGACATTGGCACATCTAGTTTTTCCATACTTGATATCATAGAATGCTGAACTCTTTCTCAACCTTACGGGCTGTATCTGGACATTGTATTGTCCACATTTCACCAAAATAGTGTAGTTAAATTTCTAGTGTGTCGCTTAGCAGCTATTCTCGGATCGGCGATCTAATATTACTGATCCCGATGTCTCACCGTGTTTTCTGGTATATCGCCGATCTAATATTGATGGTCTAGCTGCCCGAAGCTTTTTTTCTGGAATCGCCGAGTCCTAATCACCGATCTTCTATCATCCTGTCGATAGTCTTCTAGCTGCTAACAGCCTTTCCGAGGTTTAACCCCTCCCGCCCATCTCCCGGCACATTATCATACTTCTCTTTAAACCTTTCTGTTGGACCTCTCTCATACTCTACAATATTTGATTGGAAAGAACATGGGTTTGCAACCGGCATTCTTAGACTTGATCCCAGTCATCATTGGTTCTTTCGGTACAAAGTCTTGTTTAGATTGTGATTCCTGTCGCCTTACATCGAAAAACCGTACGAAGGGTCTATAAACCAATCGGTAGTTTCTACACGAAAAGTACAATCCTTGGCATTTCTTCCTCACAATAGCCGATACTCCCTTCCATACATGTATATCAAGGCCACTTACTAAGGAGAACGGGAAAATGGATAACCCTAAAAACAGATGTGTCCCTTATATAGCTCTGGTCATCTAGAGTGTTCAATGACCTAGGGCCTCAAAAATGAAAAGAGGTATCGTAAACTTCCACCTAAAAGACGACGCTACAGTATCTATTTTTTGACACAAGAAATAACACGTAATTATTAGCGGTATGTACTAAAACGTTCACTAGATAACTAATTGATTACTCTCACGCGCGCTGACTTATATGTATACATATGTAACCAAATAATTATTGTAATCGCGATTACTGCTTTTACGAAATTTCTTCATTGCGTGTTTATTAACGTCATACTCTAAGCAACATGATTTTATTTGCAAATGACCTTTTAATTTCTAGTGACAAGAATGACACCCGAGTTCCTCCATTTTCATACTTTCACAAATGTTATGGTACAATTTTTAGCCTCAAAAAATTCAACGTGCCTAAGCCTATATACAAAGAGGGTCTTTAATTACAGGAGTCAAATTACGACTACTGAAGAAACAACTAACATGAGTTCAAGATCATGACCTTTCATATTAATAACAAACAATTGTTTATAACATTCGAACCTTATTTATTTAAAATGAATTCGAAATATTTATCAGACCATAATAAAGAAACACTTTTAATGTTAAATAAGATCTTGTGTTTTGCTAAACCGAAATATATATACATAAGCAATTTTATTGTTTACGAGTTCTAAATTATATTTATGACTAAATTGTATAGATAATTCTCTAGATATTTCAACTACTACATTATATACCAAAATAAATAGCAATATATCTCTTACATTTTACAGAATCTATATATAATAAGCTGTCCAGAAATATTCAAGTACACCAAAACATTTGTAAAAAAAAAGTTTAACACATCCTTACTTTATATAACATGAAACTCCCGAGAGTAATTTTTATCGGCAAAACTCCCCTCTAGCCATTCAAATTTAAACCTATTTCAATCACCCAAACCACTTACACCGATTTGCAAACCACTTAACCGCTTGCTTAAAAGAAGCATTTCTAGGGGCTCCACTTCAAAAGAAATGTCATTTCGTCCCCATATCCCAATAAATTTTGAGCTTGCCCTTTATCTGAAGACTCCTTCCAAGCATTTACCATGCGTGAAATCTAATGCTTTGGCAAACACCGCAGGCTGTAAGTGACTTATCAACACACACGGAACCAATCAAGCACAGCAAAAAAGAACTGTTGTAGGAGAAAAAATATCTACAAAAGCCTTGATCCTGTTGTATATATCATTATATAGAGAGATTGGACAGCAGAATAAAGCTGTTCTCGACACATGACGCATCTAGAGGATGATATTTCGATCTATTAGCCTGACTGTTTGCGTCTCTCGTCCGTAACCATCCGTGATGGGGGAATTCTTTTGTTGACTATTCGGATGTCGATTTGAGTGATCCGGCTTCAATTTTTTCTGACGGCTTCCAGAGATTAGATTTTCAGCCTCAAGATCCTAGATACTGTTGTAGATAGAGAAAAAAGAATGTTTTTCAGATAGAATGGAATCTGGAAATGGACAGGGAGGAGAAATTTACTATTCTAGCTAGAAATTTTTCTCTCTTTCTTGAACTTGCCTTTCAAAGATAGGTTTGCTGTAACATGTATTTCAACAAAATTTCGTGTGTGTAACTGAAAATGTATATCTTGTGGGAATACATTTTTTTTTAACAAAAACCAGTGTAAGTTAAGTCATGACTGAGGTTGACATCTTTATACAGCAGAGATAAGTATAGATATTTTAGTTATCAAATATTTTGATCAAACAAAGTGTGATTAAAGGTATCTGAATGCGGTCTGAAAGAGAATTTTGAAAAAGAGTACAAATGAATAAATTCCTCGATATTGAATGTCGCCCAAATCAAAATATACTAATAAAAGTATTTTAAGAATATTATTACTGTTAAAACCATTTAAATGTAGTTTTGTTGTAGAAAACAAAAAAAAATGTCAAATAATCAAAACACTCTTTTTCCTTCTAAAAAAATGTTTTATTATAAATAATAATTAGCCTAGAAATAATTAAGAGTTCTGTATATAGCCTGAAATAGAATTTTCAAAATATAATTTTAAAAAGTGGATTTATTCATATTTTAAAATATCAGAGTAGACAAACTTTAACGAAAAATACCGGTTATAAATTCAAGTTTGATAGTAACTCAAAATAATGTGAATTATTTATAAATTCTAGTTTAGATTGTAGGTATATGCTATTATTATAGATCCATTTTTCATAAAATGAGAATATTTGAAAATATCACTCTTTCTTCATTTCTTACCAAACAATTGTCTTTTAATAGATTTATTGCAATTTGTTTATTGCAATATTATTCTTTAAACAATTATATTATTATTCAAATGACATTAAATATAAAAAAAATTTCATTTGAAGGCTTTTTCAAAATCACAGTGCCAAACGTAGTCGATACCTTAATATAATGAAAACCAATATAATTTATAAATACGCTCATTGTCGTAAAATTTGAACACTAAGAAGTAAGAATTAGATTGTTAAGAAACTTGCCTGCAGGTACGTGTCAGGCAAATATTTAATGGATTAGAAGTGCAACATGATTGCATATTGCGTAACGCCAATTATCCTTGGACTACCAAGAAGAGCTTGTTTGCGCATTTTTAATCTGTTGCTGATTGACGCTTGTTTACTGGATATGTCATTACGCCACGATCGGAGAAAATATGAGCCGCTGCCCGAGCTCTAGGCAGGAGAATCATAGGAATAATGAAACCTGGAGTTGTCAGCTCGGCGAGTGCTCCCCACTTAGGCCGCCCTTGCTTTCCTGCGAGGAGTTGGAATGGGAGACAAGAGAGAGGTCTGTCATACGGTGACAGAGCTCAACATGACCTTGACAGACATACATCATACACACGCACCATAGTGCCAACGATCTCACTGGCCGCTATTCATACACAAATAGCACCTCCAGTACTGGACTGTGTCAGTTCGTACCATCACAAGGCACCTTCTTGAAGGACAGTTGATTGCGCAGTGTCCATTACATGTACTTCCATTAGCACCACTCATCAGCATCTACGTCTGGAGTGGTGTCACTCTCGAAGGGATTGAATTGCTACCGAATGGAATTAGGTCGTTTTCAGTGATGAGTTCAGATTCAATTTGGGCAACTAGGTCAAGTATGTTCGTGTGTGGAAGCCACATGGTGTGAATGTCTTAAACCTATCATCATTGTACAGTGACACACTGCTGCCACAACTGGTGCGATAGTATGGAGAGTATCGCATACGACATATGTTTACTCCTAATATTGATCCACGTCATCAAGACAGCCCATGGGTACTTTCATTACAATCTTCCATCGCATAGGGTGCCACTTATGGCAGGTATCCCAGAATCTATTTTTAAATAAGAAAATGCTCGCCCACACACAGTAATTGATTCGCAAGACTGATTTCGCCCAATTTCTATTCTTTCTGATCTGCTCAATTTCCCTATTTGTCACCGATAGAGAATATCTGAGAGATTATTTAGGAGGACAAGTTAGACAGCCTACGAGTTTGGTTGAATTAGAGGAACATTTACAGCAACTGTGAAACAAGATGTCGCAGGACATCCTACGTGACTTTCATGCATCAATTCTTGAATATATAACATAATACGTACATGCCAAAAGGGTACTAAAAACCCATCATTCATTTGTAATTTTTTTTCTACAATAAACGATAATTTTGCTTTTATTTTGCAATCATTTAATTACATTAACGAATCAATTACGTATGTAATATTCCCTTTCATTCTGACAGCTCTTTCTTGGTGAGCATATTTTTATGGCAATGAGTGTACACAATTCAAACATTAAAATTTTAAAATTTTGCTTCTATTAATCATCATTTTTATTTATTTATTTGTATTAAATCTTTCTTTTTTTTTCTTTAGATTGCAGTGATATTTTCTATAAATAAGTACCCATTTATAGTTACTAATAGATAGTATTATATTCTTATAGTAAGCAGATATTTGCAGAAACTAATTATTTTAGAAATAATTGGTATAAGTTATATATAATGAAAGCACATTTTACCTCTCAAAGTATTGCTCTTTCTAAACATTGCGAATACTAAGCATTTATAAAGGCACACATACAGAAATTTCACACTTAAGAAGATTTTAGTTATCAAAAAAATTTAATTAATTTCCTCCCTTTATTTCATAGGTTAGAATCACTTTAATTTTCCAAGCATCAAGCATATTTTGCACATGAACTTTCCACCAGAAAACTTAGATCTCACATTAATATTTCAGTTCATGACACAGAATATAAATTATATTGATTACAAAATATTAATTCCAGAGTGTATGCTAGAGAGTTTAAACGCCCAAGTGCAAATTACCTCTGTTAATAGAACGCAATTACAAAATGGAGTCAGGCCGCTAAGCATTATAGAACATAATGCACTTAAGTCATCACAACCAATTACGTATTCTCATTCGATCCTTACCTCCTAGAGTATTAGTCATGCTGGATGTGATGTAGAATATAGTTTATTACTTAGATTAAATACCTGACTAGTGGAATAACATCATAGTCATTAAATAATTAATGCTTCTAACTGTATGATTTAAACCATAAAATTCATGGGACTTTTTCAGGCTAACTTATCAAGAAAGTCGTTAAAAATTTACTAATTTTTTTATTAGTTTTATTTTGTTTTTTATAAGAACTTGTAGCGAATTCTCACGCATATTTCCCTTAACTAACCTCTGAACTACTCAACTATGATACTCGATGGTGTCTCAGATACCTGTGCAAGGTATCAGACTACTTGCGACATCTTTTTTTAAAAAGAAAATGGAGACATGGACATTTTTTTCTGTTTTAAGATCTGTTTAATACATTCTAAGAAAAAATATACTAAAATTAAGAAGAGAAAAAGAAATTATTATTACTAAAATTGGAAAAAACGGTTAAAAAGTTACAAAAATAACTTAAACGCGGCTCATTCTGTACCAAACGTTTATAAACAAATTTGCAATGTTACAATTATGATGTGTTGCTATGTTATTCATTTTTGAAATGAATTTAGGATAAGATATATTTTAATTTTTACAAAAACTAGAGCACTTTATCATAGTTATATTGTAAAATTGCTTAAAAAAACAGTGATTAAATTCACATACGGGGCTGTAAATTGTGTAATAAAACAGTGATCAATAAAGTTCTCGGTTAAAGCACTTCTACTATTTTACAGATAATACACAAAAAATTTCACAGATAATTATTTTCAAAACTTTTTTAGCAATTGCTGACCACGTTTGAGCGTTTTCAAATATATATATATATATATATATATATATATATATATTTAGAGTAAAACTCGTTTTGAAGTATGACATCTTGCTTAAAGTAATAGCGTTTGCTTTTACTAAAACACTTGTAGTTTTTTCTGGTGAACGGAAAATAAACTTGGGTATTTTTGTAAAGCTACTTAATTGACCTATACAATAAAAACACAAAAACATTTGTCAACTTTTAGCAAAATTCACAATTTTAGGGTAGTCGGATACTTTAAAAGAAACATGATCTATACAAATAAGCATAATTATTCAGTAGGCATGCCGTGAAATAGAGGAAGGACGGTATAAGAAAGGCACGATAGTAAAAAAGCCAGAGATAGAGTAATTCGCCATTGTTATAGAAGTGTTACTGAAGTCATATCATTGAATTTGATTCCGAAATTAAGTCTACTGTCCTCAAAATAAGTAAATATTCTAAGACTCTGAAAAAATAAAGTACTTCACACATATTTCATTTAAATTGATACTGATATTCAAAAATTGTATGAACTGCCATAGGTCATATCTATAACGTGATTAATTTATTTAACAAGAATAATTGTAAACTAGCCGTAGTAGTTAAAATAAACATATGTGACGTAAAGAAAGTCAGTATATATATAAATATAAATTTAAATGTGAATACTTAAATATTTGTATTAATTTTTCCTCGATATTTATCTGTTATTCAATTATTACACCACTCAATTAAACTTATACAGTCGTATCAATATTTTTCTATCATAACTCTAAAAAAAATGATAGCTTCCTGGACAGTGGTACTCAGGTCTAACCTAGGAATCAAGAACCGATTCTACTCATGCCAATCAAAATAATGGATTTTAATGATTGTTTAGCTGCACTCAATCTCGAATTCTCACTGTATTGCCGGGTGGAAGTAAACCAAAAACATAAAAGGTATCAATTTAATTGCTCATAAAACACAACAAGTTGGTAGATCTTAACATATGTATAATGCAATGTAAATATAAATGAAAAATATGATAAGCTTCGTAAATTTCCAATTAACTTATTATGAAATTTATATTCAAAGACTTATTATGAAACAATTTACTTTTGAAATTAATTATCAGATACTGAATTTCTCTTAGTTGTACAGTTGTAATACTGTTTGATATGCGTGTTGTTGTTGCTGCTTATGCCACCTGATCGACAGTAACATCAGATCAAGGTTCGCAAAACTCATCACGGCTGAAAGCTAGATTCTTACGCCTGTAGTTAGCCTAAGCTTTGAGCACCATGCAAGTGACAGTAAGATTTGGTTTGGTTCTTACACGATAGATGGTGATACCACCTATCTCCACCCCCACAATTTAGGCATGGAATTGAAGGGCAGGGAAATATTTTCCAGTCCCCTACACTCGTGATTTCAGCTGCGACTACCCACAAAACTTTCGAACCCTCTGATATACGAGCACGTACTCCGTGTGTACTCGGAGTGTATTTGGTGGCATCGGGCATATAACTCAGGCTTTCGCGGTCTGGAGTCCGATGTTCTTACCACTAGGCTACCCACGGCTCGATATAAGTGAAATAAACCAATTAAGTATATGAAATATTTGGTTTTTGTATTGATTTTATGCTTGTAACTTTTGTTATCAAAATATTAAGAATGCATATCCATATGGGTTCACAAGTGATTATTCTACAGTAGAGTAAATTCACAAGACTCAAAAGTAGAACAACTTCTTTTAGCGGATTGTATAAACTCTATTTCTAGACCAAATATTGCAGCTACACTTAGAGAGTGTGTTTAATACCTTGTAATTACCCTTTTCCACCCTTTCAAATTATTTTAATCCTCTCTGTACCATTTTGGTCAATGACCTACCGCTTTCTGTGGGTGGAGGGACCGTACATTGTTTGGAGCCTCCAGTTTGGGATGTGAAGAGCTTTCGAAAAGAAAGCGTACGAATCCATTTCATATGACTTAACGAATACTCAAGAGTAAACACACACATTCATACTAAATTATATTTTCTGAAAACAATGATTCGTCAGTAAAAGGAATAATCTCATCTATTTTACTATATAAGGGTTTTTTACATGTATTATTTGGATGAACACTTTTATTGTTCATTGCCAAAGTAATGCTAAAAAACAATGTCCCTTATTAGAAACGTAAATTAAAGATTTCGCAGAGAAGATAATTTGAAAACAATTTATTTGATCGTACAATGCATGCTGCATTCCGGAGCTTTTATTGTGACAAAGAAACAGCCTAATAACATTTTGTAGATAAATATTGCATTATAATAACAAAAGTAATTCTATATGCTTGTGAGTTTGTTGCATGTTCTTAAAAATTCCATCTAACACCTTGCTAAAACCATAATATTTGTTAAAAAGTAAAATGTACAAATATATTTGTAAATAAAATGAAAGTTCGTCGAAATATTTTGTAACATTTTAGTTACTGCGAGTCTGGAAATGGATAACAAATACGTTTTAAATTCGTAAAAGATTGGAAAACAATTAGTATACCGAGCCTATTTCAAATTATAGGAATGCTTTGCTGCTTCAACTTTCTGTACGCTCATTAGGCAGCCAGTGGTACACGTTTTCTCCAGAGCTTTGCTATTTATCCTAATGCAGTGAAACGAAGTATTTAGTTTTTATATTCATTTCTAATGACTGTGAAATTGCACTTGTATGTGTCTCATGGGTAAGAGTATTTGATCTCATGAAGAAGTTAAAGATTTTATTTCGAATTCCTTTGCAATGATACACGTTCATTATCAGCCTTTGCATATGAACTTCTTTGTCTTTACTATTTAAAGGGAGCCTATTTAGTAAATATGTAGCAATTCATTACCATATTTCTTCACAATGATTTCGCTATAAGACAAATAACTTTATACATTCATTAAGATTGTTTAAATTATTTAACTTATTTTGATATTTATTCTGATTTTTCCTAAAAGCTTACTAAAATATTTCAAATGTAAGCAGTCGTTAATCTTTTAATGATAGAGATAAAATTATAAGTACCTAAGGTAGAGATAATTGCATTAAAAGACTAAGTGGAAAATCCCAGATATATTTTGCGAAATTTTTATATAAAAATTCAGTTATGTTATGTGTCAGAAGTCCCATTTGATTTTAGGTTGCATATTAAAATGTACAAAAAAATCACAAGTAGGTTGAAAAGGACTCCTAGTAATCTCGAGAAAAAATCTTATTTTCTTGAATAGTTCGATAATAAAAAGACAAAAAATTACTTTTTATTTGAATGTAAATATTGTTTATTATTATTCTTAATGTCCTTTAATATGAATCAAGAACATGAAATGTTCTTAAACATAAAATCAGATAGATTATTAAAAAATTATATTAATTTTGCATTATATATATATACTATATATAAAAGAATAATTAAATTAGATCTAAAATTTAATCCCTAGATCACTTCTAATTTTTATTTGCCCGTTACATTTTCAAGTATTAAATTTATTACCCTGTTCGGGAATGAAGAACACATGGCTTTAACAGAAGATTGCGCTCCAA
Organism: Trichonephila clavata; assembly: GCA_019973975.1. Taxonomy (NCBI): domain Eukaryota; kingdom Metazoa; phylum Arthropoda; class Arachnida; order Araneae; family Nephilidae; genus Trichonephila; species Trichonephila clavata. The sequence continues at coordinate 29,769 of BMAO01001201.1, forward strand.
CCATTAATTTTTATTACCTAAAATGCCATGCTAAAAATCTCAAGTATACCTCTTCAATAAGACATGTACTTGAAAAGACACCTAGCTTTTGCGTAGCCGCGGACTCTTGATTTTTAACACGTGTCCGTCTCTCTCTCTTACAAATCAGATTACAAAGTGATTTCATGGAATAGAGACGGTTAAAATAAAATGCCTTGATGTTCTCTCGCAAAACACGACATTTATATATATATACACACAAACAATTATAAAAAATCAACTAAAAATATAACTAAACATAAGTACAGTATGAATACATACATTAACAATAAAATACTTTCAAAAATTGTGTTTATATTGCTCGTGAAATTCAAGAGTTCCTTGATGATTTTCAAAAGCCATGCTTTGTAATCAAATTCAAAGATACATACAGGTGTACCTATCTATGATTTAAACGCACCCCTATGGTTAAATATTTGATGAGAACAAGGCTCAACGATAGCCAAGTGACCACAAATACAACACAAAGACCTTCAATAGCCACTGGAAACCAACCAACCTCTCAGCAGTTTATCCATGATCCCTCTGAATGCTCTCTTTGTTTAAACATGGAGTTGCAGTCGAACGCGGCTCTCCAATAACGTCCTTCACATTAAATATTTCCTTTAAACAGCTTTTATTACCTGATCGTCCTTTACTGAAATAGCTTCCACCAGCAATCATTGGGACAATAATGACGTCACAGTTCCGTGTCCTGAAAACGGTCTTCACAGGTACCTTCTCTCTTCCAGTTCCCGATTCAGTAAATGTGCTGTAAAATGATAAAAGAAGGACATTTCGTTACGCTGATAGTGGATAGGGGAAGGAATAAGTCGTGTGTGACAATAAAGTCAGCGGGGGGTTGAAAAGTGGTCTATGTTGATAGAAATTGCTCTATTTGGTCAATCAACAAGAAATAATTTAGAGATTTTCGTATAATAAATATAAATACAGTAAAATACCTAGTAAAAGATGGCTGCTAAAGATAATTATCACTTAATGTGTACTAGAAATATCACTGAATTAATTTAGTTCTAAATTTAGGACAAACTTAACATATTGGGACATTTCGATACTGCCCAAGTAAATTATAAAAATATCAAGGCTTCCAAAAATACATTCTTTTTCTGTTTAAGTGGAATCTTATTTCAGATACAAATGATTATGGAATTCAAAAATATAATTTGTTTTATTTACTTATTCCAAATTTGTTGAAAATTGGTTGAATTTTTGAAATAAATTCTATTTAACCTTTTTTTTAAATAAATTATTGGTATTGTTAATTATAATAATTTGAAATGTGATAATTTTTCGCAGTTTGACCGATGTTATTACTTTTAATAATATTAATGAGCTGGTTTTATTTATTTTTAATATCTTGTCAAATAATTATATTCTACAAAATTACACTTAAAATTATTAAACTCATTCCAATTAAAAAAAGTAAGTATAATTACTTACAAAATTATTATATTACAAATTATATATAATTACTGTTTTAGGATTTATTAGTCTTCTTTTTAATTTATTTACTGCTATATATATATATATATATATATATATAACTGCATTTGCTTTTTACAGAGTTTCAATTAAAAACTCAAACTTATTAGTTGTTTGTGTTAATATAGAATTATCATGATTTAAAAAGTGCACTATGAATTGATATTCTTGGGAAAAATATGATTGTACAAAATCATTTAGAAATCGATTCATAAAAGTAAAATCCTCTTATGCTGAGTGTTTCAAACGAAATAGAGATTTCACTATACTTATATCTGTATTTTACTTCAAAATATTATTTTTATTTAAACGATATGACACTATCATCAGTGTTCTAGAATATTTTGAATTTAGATCTCGCTTTAGTTCAACGGTCACATGTTTGGGATTTTTTTTTTTATTGTAAGGAGAAAAATTGAGGTATCATTTATATTTTCAAGAAGATTTATTTGAAAAGATGACGAGTATCAAAACGTATTATGGAATATGAATTATATATATTTTTTAAAATTTTCTACTACTACTTTTGGCGAATTCTAACCTGAATTTAAATAAATAGCTACTTTTGCAGGTGTAACTAGCGACATTCGAAAATGAGAAATGGCAGTTATGGTAAATTGGTGTCACAACTCGTCAATTTGTGGATATTCATTTGCGTTCATCCTTGCTTTCCATGGAGTTACTTTTCGTTAATATTTAAATGTAAATTGAGTTAAAAATAAGTGATGTCACAGTTATTGGCCCACTATATATTAATCTATTATATTAGTGATTTTTTCCAATTTTAAAATTATACATTTAGTGGTAAACGGTATATATTTTGCGATCACTGCTTTATTAGACGCATAAACAAATAAGTACACATTTTTAACTACACATATTGAGAGTTAAGCTACTTCATCAACAAAAAATAGCCAGCGTTCATATAACACATAAAAAAGATGATACATGATGGACAATAACAAACTCCTCGGAAAGTTAATCGAAATAAAATATCGTTGCCAATGACACAAACAAGTGTTTTTGTTTTGCTTGTCTTTTACTATAGCCTAAAAATGCATGCTGCAGAAAAGGCAGAAGTACTCTCTTAGTGAGAAATACACAAATTTGAAGTTACCTTAATTAAATTTAAAAAGACCGGCGGATTTTTTCCGCTTTGTATTTTAAAGTCAATATTTTCGTATCCATGAAAATTCACGTTTGAACTTAGAAGATAACTCTTAACGTTGTGTTCCTTTTTTTTTCTTTATCAAAAATATAAAGTCAAATATATATTCGATAGTTATCTACTGTCGAAAAGAAACTATCACCAAGTTATTGGTTACCTAATGTGTAGGTTTGAAGAGACTATCTACTTATATTGAAGTATATATTGGACTTCAATATAAGTAGACTTAGCCTATTGACTTGGTAGCAAAACTAGCTGATATATAACAGAACAGTTATTTGCAATCAATTGGGTACGTATCTTGGTGCACTGGAAACATTGGCGAATCTAAAAATGTGCATTGCTGTGTTTTATCCAACTGTAAAAAAAGTCATTTAATGGAAATTTTAAAAAGGTTGCAAGAACATAAACTAAATTTGGAATCAGATCTAAATTGCTCGTTTATTTTACTAACTAAATATTATCAACAGTAATTCATATCAGTCCTTATCATTGAAGTTGAAGATAACAAAGATCGTCCTTTGGTAGAAATTGATTTTATTTCTATTGCATAAATTAAATAATAATAATAATAATAATATTCCCGCAATTCGTATGAAGCTGGAATACCTTCTGAATCGACACATTACAAGGTGTACACGAAACAGCTTAGCAGGGAAGTTAGTGCTTGGTTGAAATTTGAACCAAACCCACCATTTCAAAAGCTTTCTTTCGATTGATATGTGAACCACAAATCTAAGAAATTTTAACATGTTACTCTTAAAAGTTTGGACAGTACCAGCTCACGTGTCGTATTCATCACCTGATTAAGGCTCCTACTTTTAAAGTCCGTCATATGTACATAATATATCATTCTAGGTATATTAATTAACATTATTAAAAAAATCCATATTTTAAGTATTACCTTTATTTTTAATACAAAAGAAACTTTAGAGCATAAATATGTAGAGATTCATCTATTTTGTTAAACAAAAATTAATTTTTTTTTATTTTTAAGCCTATATTTGAATGAGAACCTTATATCTTGTACCACATTTAATGAATTATATAGAATTTTGTTATTATTGCAGTATTGATAATTTTAGCATTTGCTTTAATGGTGTCCATTTGTAGATTAAATTCTTAGTTACATATTCCTCTTAATTAAGTGTCCATAGCATTTCTTACTATGTAAACTTGCTACAATTTTATTATAAGACTTCCAATTCAACTTTCCCTAAGCATCAACCACAAGTAGCACAGACTCGAAATAATATATCCCATTTAATGAACAGTCCCTGACGTTTTATTCTTGAGCTAGACTTTATACGCAAAAAAAGTATTAAAAAAATGTTTTGTATTAGACTTTTCGCATTCGGCGACATAAAGATAAAAATATAAGAAAAAAATAAATTGGCTACGTATTTTCCAACATTTCTTTTAATCTCTTCTAAAAAAATCAGAAGAAACTATTTCATTAAATGGTACATTGTAATTAAATACTCTTTACCTATGAAAGTAATTGAGATGCTAAAAATGCTAATTTAATTGGATAGCAGAAAAACGGATTCTTAAACAAGTGAGGGTAAGGCTTTGAATGAGAGCGCCATCTTGTGAAAGAAGATAAGAATAGAATAACTAAAGAGAGTAAGGATTAATAAACGTGCTGGAAAATAAATAATTTATCAGCAAACTGATTTCTTTTAAGTTGGCTTCCGATTTCATAATTTTCTATTTTCTGATGACAATTCTTAAATTAATGAAACAAATATTAATGTCCAGACGGACATTTTTTTTAAAATCAGGAAGATGGCGACCAAATTATTATTTTTCAAAAATATATATCATTTTACTTTCACTCTCGTGCTAAAGTTTATTTTTTTAAAAAGAAAAAAAAACGTGTTGCTAAATAATAAATTCAGATTTTCTTTATTTATTCATTTTTTTTTTTTTTAGTTTTGTAAAAATATAAGAAATATTTCCAAAACTTTCTTCATATTTCGTTTAAATTTGCCAATAAATGGTTAAGAATTTTAAATTTGGTAACGAAATTCCATTAAAGAAAAATATTTCTGATGGGGAAAAATTCCTCTTGTGAAAAAAAAGCATGACTTTCAAATTTTTCAGTTTTTGTCTTTTGTAAATTAATTTATCTACATTTATTTATCGATATTCAATTAAAGTAAATAAATTATAGTCTAAAACAAACTAAAAAACACGCTTTTATATTGAATCGAACTAAAAAGTAAAAAAATAATTCTTAATATGAGAATAAAATGTTTAACGAGAAAATTAATGTCATTGTGGTAAAAGCTTGGGCTGCTCTATATTAATTTTTTTAATTTCTTACTAGTTCTATTCCGAAATGCCGAGTTAGTGTAAAAATGTACTACAAAGCCCCCCACGCTTTTACCCAAATGACATTAATTTTCTCGTTAATCATTTTATTCTTAAATTAAGAATTGTTTTTTTTTTACTTTATTGTTCAATTCATTATGAAATCGTGTTTTTAGTTTTTCTAAACTATAATTTATTTTTTTATTTTTTAGTTCGATCTACGTTAAAATCGTGCTTTTCTTGTTTTACAAACTATAATTTACTCATTGTTCAATTTATTCTTGAGTTTAATATTTGGGACCAGAATTATGTACCTGCTGGAATTAGTATTGCTCTTCAATGGTTATTAATTGAAGGGTCCAAGAGTATTTATCCTCTCCGTTTACGGAGCCTCGGATCAGTCTCGTATTATTATATTTCAAAAATCCCGTCTCTATAGAGGAAGGTCAAACTAATAAAAGTGTTTTAAGAAGAAATATTAAATGTCAATCGTATTATTACCTTTGAAATGTATTACTGTTATGTTAATTTGTATCATCACTTCTAAACATATTGCATTATAAAAATAAAAAATATTTAGTAGTTAGAGCATAAATTATTTTTTTTCACACGCACGAGTCTTTTTTTATTTCCATTTTCAGAAAAACTAGACAATTGTTTACATTATAGTAAGAAATAGTTGACGCAACCTACCTACTCTTTCTCACATAAAGAACACTTTTTTGTTGGTTTTATGTCTATTAACCACAAGTGCATTCGTCTTTAGGGTTGCACCTCAACCTTTTATTCACCAAATATCAAATAGTATATGAAATTAGTCAACCGAATTTTAAAATGGTGGTATATGCAATAAGTCGCCAAATCTGGAAATGGTATATGGAATCAGTTGAAAAATCTAAAAATCATTATTCCTGATGTTTTGATCAGAACAATGGAACAAAATTACGAAATTATTGTATTGTCATCGATCATTGACAAGTCTGCAAATTTTCGAATTAATCTGACCATTTAAAGTGGGTAAAATCGGGTTCGAAGATTCCGTTACATACAAGTGAAACTTATAAAAGAGGGTTAAAAAATATATTACTCTGAAAAATGTATGTTTAGTACAATAATTGAGGGGTATATTTGTCATTGCTTCATTGTTTTAATCGAATGCATTTAAGTAATTTGTTACTTTATATTAGATATTAATTTATAGTATTTTAGTTTTAAATATCTTCTTAGATGATGCAACATTATGCAAATTATTTGTTTTCTTTGAACCTATCAATGTATTTCAAATTATATATTTCGGATTGTTTTTTGTTTTCAATTTTAGAAATATTTTTTGATGGAGGAAATTTATCTAAAAGTGTAAAGAATATAATGACGAATGAAAAAAAAAACTTTTATGTAAAACAAGTATATTACAATAAATATATTTACTGCTTCATTAAATAATATTTGCATTTTTCGCTTTATATCTAATTATAGGTTATGGAAGATTAGAAATTGATTATTTACCATGAAACATAAGTATACAATGCACACAATTTTGTAATGAATTTATAACAATATGTGAATAATTAAGATAATGAATTTAATATATTACCAGATTGGATTTATTTATATGCAACCAACATATTTATGTTACATTGAATTAAGTATTATAACATTGAACCATATTTGTGTTACAAAATATTTAATAAATTAATATTTGGTCGGATTTAATTCACTTGTATTACCACGTTTTAGCTAGAATAATTTTACAAAATATTATCAAATTTTTATGAAATATCTTTAAGTGATGTAGGCAAAATTATATCATTAATGTTGATTCTGAAAACATGAAAAAAAATTTAGATGTATAACATTAGACGCACAGACGTATTTGAATGTTTGAGTATCATAACTTTAAGAAGATAGTATACTTTTGTATCTTTATATTATTCCTATCCTGAGCATTTCTTTTGAGGTTTAAAATTAAATATAAATGGTCGAAGATAAGTTTCAATCGTATACATGCAACTTAATACTGAGTTCACATAAATACATTTATTCATACTTACTATTCCTAGAGAAAAAACGAAAACGGGGGGGGGGGGCGGAATCCGAAATTTATATAGTGAAACGGTGATGCGTTAACAAAATATCAAAAGGTATATTAGATTTATTCCAAAAGCAATATTAATTAAATAAAAAATTTATTTTTGAAAAACGGCTAAAAATAATATTGATTAGTTATTTGTCCTTACTAATCAATAATGATTATTAACGTCAAATAATGAAGCAACTCATCGGTTATTGGGGACGAACCTCATGACTTTGAACCTCATTCAGTGACGAGGAAGACATCATCTCCAAACAACCACACCTCGAAAACAGAAGAGCTTTGAGCTTCGACACATTTAATGTATTAAGCTTATTTCACCATCCGTATTAAAGCTTAAATCTGCATTTTACGTTTGGACTCATGATATACACCGATCACGAGTTCGTGATTTTAATTCAACACACCGCCAACACATAAATTATAGAAATAAACGCATTTACAGCGAGATGAATCAAAATTGCTATCCTAGCAAACAAATCACCCTCGAATACGTTATGATTCTATCTAATGAAGAATTTTCTACAAAAATTTAGTGAATAAAAGCCCTGCTTTTTGAAAATTTTGCAGAATAAACTTATTTGTCTGAAAAACTTTGTTATCCTTTTATTCATTTATTTACTTTTTTCATATAATTCCTCTAACCCCCAATTAAATCAATCTTCAAATCACAAAGAATTTCAAGGCTTCTTCAAAATTTGAGACATTCTTTAAAAATGATTTTCCACGCTTGCATAAAGTTAAAACTCTCAGAAATTTAAAAAAGCAATTATATGACTATTTTTGTTCACTTAATATCGCGTAACAGTGTGTGTAAATATTATACATTAAATCAGTAATTGTCAAAATATTTGTCTTTTTACAATTATAATGTAACCCATATAGGACAAAGCAGACAATTGTACTAATACAGTGGCGCACACAAGGGGGGTGTCTGGACCCTTCCCCTCGAAAGACCTTAAATTTGTTTTCGATTGGTGATAATCCTATATATATATAATGACGACGGATTTAGTAAAGGATGACGAATTTGTGCGAAGATTTTTGTAACGTGGCCGGTGTTGGTATTTCTTTATATGGTTACCATTCCTTACGTTTGATGTCGTATTTTCATTATTATGGAGGAGGCAGTCTTGTGTGTGTGTGTGTGTGTGGAAAAGCTATTCTTCTTTATTAAACACTGAACATGTAGACACACATATGGACGTAATTACGAAGAAACATACACAACAAAAATACACAAAAACTAGCTGCAGCCGACTACATGATGAGGACAGACAAAAGGCAAGAGAGAGCGTAACCGTCTACTCCGAGTTTTTACATTGGCGGTGAAGGTCGTACGACACTTTTGTAATATGAGTCGTGATTGGATACGAATGCGCGCGAGCAATTAGATTAAGATTATAACGGTCTTGTGCCAAAGAATTAGGAAATAATTTAACGGGGTAAAAGTGTTAGAAGAAGTAATTGTGTGTGTGTGTGTGCATGCGTGCGGGCGCGTGTGTGTGTGACGTAAAATTTAATTAAGTATTAATAATTAACAATTTATTTTATTAAATAATGGTAATTACTAATTCAGTAATTTATTTTTTGCTAGCAAAATCGACAATTGTCAAAATAATCAATTGGTGTTTTCTTGAAGTATTATACGAGTCAGGGGACTTTCGACCATGGACTCCGCCCTTTGAAAAAAAAATTTAACAAAATAATATGACATTTTGCAAAATTGTATTACATTTTACAAAATTACATTACGTTAATTACATTTTGTTACAAAATTTCTTCATTTTTTTTTATTGAACATCAAATAAAATAATTCAAATTGCTTCTCCAAAAAATAATGTTAAAAATATAGATGGCACTGCTTTGGCAGCAGCGATATATAAGTGTGACGTGACGGAGAAATGAGTGAGATGTGAGTATGAGTTAGAGTTGGTGAGGTATTGTGAGGTGTTAGATGCCCTTTAATTGTAAATACATTTATTTTTATCTTTCAGGGGGTGTTTTATTGTAGTTAGTAGAGTCTTCAGTACACATAGACTGAATTCTTTAAAACATTTTCGGTGCAAGAAATAAAAAATAGTATACAGGCATATATATTGCATTTAAATATTATATATTTAAATAGAAATCGTTTCAATTCCTATAAATGTGGGTTGTAGCTTATTTTCAAAGCATTAAAAAATTCAAAATCTTTTATATGTTCTATTAAAAATTCTTTTCCTGTTTCAAGCATCATTATTCCAGCAAAACATGATTTTATTTTTTGAAAGCAATATTTGAGCACGAAATTTCCCTGAAGACCAAACTGAAAATTCAAGCGTTGAGCCCCACAAACCATGCAAACCAATCTCACTTCTCAGTCCAGTAGCCGTGAGCTAAGACTTGAATATTAACGAAATAAAACTTTCAGCTCAAAACGGTACTTCACTCTCTTTACCAGGACAAAAGATAACAAAAGATTCTAAGACACTGAAAGAAAAGAGTTTACAGATCTAAAGCATATACAGCAGCCATTGAGATCTCATGTTTCATTCAATAGATATAGAGCACAGAGTAGAGATAAAAATTTGATAACGGCAATATCGTCAAAATATACATTTTTCCAAAAGGGAGAGAAAGGGAGAAATTTTTATGCATGTTTATTTAGGGTATCACAAATGCAGCCGCGGGGAATCCAAATGTACCGATAAAAACTATTTGATTTATTCAGAATTTGAATCTAAACTTTAACCCTGCACAGACAAGAGGTGTATGTTTGCTTTTGGCTTTGTAGAAAAATAGTATTATGTCAGTTAAACGATTCGTTTGGTAAAAATAGCTTAAATTGTATCAGTGTTTATTGTTTTGTGGGTATTTATTTTCATAAAAAGAAACTATAATGCATAAAAGTAACTTAACATATTATTTTTTTTAAATAAAATCAACATTTATCTTCGTTTCTTATTATAAGTCTAGAGAAAGTTACTTATTAAAAGATCTGAAACTAAAAGAAATATAAGAGGATTATAAAACAAATGCCTCCTTAATATTGAGCGAGCAATTCTTTGTTTAATTTTTAGAAGCATTTATTTAACATTGAGTCAGGAGACCAGCACAATTAAATACGAAATTAATTTGAATTTTTTTTTTTAAAAAATCACATACTTATATTTTAATTTGCAATTTATTAAAATAGTAATTTTTCCTTTATAAAAAACATTATTTTTATCCAAGACATTGATATAATTAAGAAAACAGTGAATAAATTATATTAGCCCTGTTCGTCTCAAACTTTCAATATCGTTACCCAATATTCAATCATAATTTTCATCGCACCCTACCCTTCCCTACGAACAAATAACGCATTGAATTCAATAATACTATACTTTGACAATACAGCTACAATAAGACTTTAAACTCTTAAAGGTCACCAGCGTATATAGACATCACACTCAATTGGTATATTAAATGCCCCCAATTACGATCTGTTCTGTGCACTACTATACATAAAACTATCCCGAAGGCTTTGGAATGGAATACAAGTACCTTAACAGTGTTTGCGAAAGATTTACTTATATCAAAGGATTTCCTTATTTATTCTTTTCTCCCCTCCTCCCCAATACATCCCATACGCACGCCAACGTGTAAAAATAAGCATTGGGAAGGAAAAATAAGTCGAGGTGAAACGCGTAACTTTTAATCGGCAGTTAAGGGATTATTTATAAACCGTACACATTATCCATTTTTGTATATAACTTTATATATGACAATCCATGTGTTCACTGGAAATTATTAGACTTTTTCTTAACTTAGTATTGTTAAATTAATTACAAAACACATTAGCAGTACTGAAATGTATTTGTAAGTGTATTATATCAATGCAAAAACATTAGCTTTATTTTTTATTATGTCAGAATGTATTTGGTTTGTTTACTTTCAGTTAAGTAATTATTTTTAAATAATCTTTTGTTTTCGATTTTTTAATATGCTAGCGCCCCCCCCCCCTCGTGGAGTTATAACCCACCACCCACGTGCCACAGTTTGAAAACTCTGTATAAACCTAATATTTCATTGAATAATTTTATATAACTAACTTTATTGTATTAAATTATTTATAATAAATAATGTTCTATTTTTTTGTTTTACTTTAAATGCCTATAAATATATGTCTATTTAACATCACATTACACGTGTTTCGTTGAAATGTAATTGTATAAGAATAAAGATAAAGTATTTAGTATATAAAAACAACGCATGATAAAACTAGTTTCCCATAGTCCTTACAAACAGTCCCAAGTCCTGCTTGTAAAGACTGCGGGTAACTAGTTGCCCTCCCAAGTTAGAGGATAAAATATCAGAAAATTATTTAAAAGTCTAGCCATTCAGCAAGATTCCAGTTAGAGGTCAATGAAAGCAACGCCCAAGAAACGAGCATGTACTGCATTGATAACCATTCAAAGAATTATTAAATACAATATTTATTCAAATGGAGAAAGAAAAAAATATATTTTGGAACCATATGGTGTACACAACGATAACATGTCTATACTCGTATTCATGTAAAATAATAAATTTAAAAAAAGAGCTATTTACCTAAGTGGGACTCAAATTCATAACTATTTGTATCTCTCTATAATTCCTATATAAGAGTATATAGACATTACTTCCTATATAAAGGCTAATAAATATATAAATATATATATTACAAAAATATACAAAAATAGTTATATACCTAAGATAACTATAGTCATGATATAATAGCTTTAGCCACAGAAATACTAGGGCACACCTGAATTTGCCAATACTCTGGGCCATAGGGAAAGCAAGAAATTTTAGAGTAGATTTTAACTATTATTATAAATAAAACCGTAATCTATGAATGTAAAATGATAATATTATAGCCTATAATAACTAATAAAATATTTTTAGATCAAAGTTAAAATTAATAGATAAAGACTTATCACGTGACAATTACAAACATATTCCCCGGCAATGGACAATAACAGTAACGCAGAAAATTATTCAGTTTTGATAAAATAACATTAATACTATATATATATACATTTAAAACTCTATATTTTTTGTTTTAAAATTTAATAGAAAATATAAAGTACCGCCAAGACATATACAATTAATTTTAAAATAAAAAATTATATTGTTAATTTAATTAGCTTGATATTATATATATATATATATATATATATAATATAGATATACAGAGTCTAAAATTTTACCAGAATGAGAGCTGGTTCACAGATGCATTCCGCACACGGGCCATTTTTTAAGAATACTCACAGTAAAGATGTTATTAAGTTTAATAAAACATTGTACAGAGGAGAGTTGACTATAAAATTGTACTTAAATAATTCTTCAATAGTGAATGAAACTTTCAAGATTAAAAAATAACTACTCGTATTTTCATTTGAAATTTTCTACATATAAATGGTTTTGCAGGGCTCAAGACCATTTTGACTTGTGAGCAAAATTCTTCAAGAGTTAATTTAAGAGAATTATCTCTTACTCACTCGCTCACACACACACACACTCTCTCACACATGTAGAATCATTATTGTGAGAAATTCTTAATTTATAATATATTACTGCTAATACTAAAATCATACATATGCAAGCTTGTTTCTTTTCATAAAAATAGCTATATGTATTTTTCTAAATGATATAGATTTTGGAAAAGTCTGTTTGTAACTTAATGCATAAATAATAGAAAAATTTTAAAAAATTTTCAAATACAGGTAGCAACTGACAAACTTTTTTAACACATTACTGAGCAAAACTTTAAGATTAGGTTCTCTCTCTATTTAGTTTTTTAGATGTATAATCTGCTCTTTTACGGTTGAACGTATGAGTGAATTGTTTTCATATATAGCTGCATTATTTTAAAATATATATTTTTATTTCCATTACTTTTTTTCAAAAGCATTTGAATTATCCTACGTCGAGTTTAATTAGCAAACTATCAACTAGAAATATAGCTCAAGCATAGTATCGGAAAATATTTCAAATGCACTTAAAACGTATTATCGTGTGCACAGATACACAGACAAGAAAAAAACTTTAAAAAAATAATCATAGAAGTTTTCTGTGTTTTATGATATAACTTTCTCTGCACAAAATAATTTTTACTTCTAGGAGAGCTTCTGAATATTTGTTGCGTTGTAATTGCCTGCTATTGCCATGCAAAGCCCTTAAAAATTTTAGCTCTGAATTTTGTACCAGTGAAATAATATAAGACTGCAATTATATTGAAAAACTTAATTTTGAAAACAACTAATAAATTTTTTCAAAGTCTGTAGCCATTCTGAGGCAATAAAAATTTACTTTAAAAAACCACTTTAATGATTATTATTACGCAACAAATTGTTTATTAATCAGTGAACACGATTAATAAGCAATTGGTTAATGACTATTTTATTTCGAATGCATGACCTTGCTTTATTTAAAAAAAACTAAGATTGAAAACTAAGAGATAAATAAATGTTGTTAAAAGAAACGACCATTAGTTAATGAACGGATGTATTTTTGAGAATATTATTGTAGTTTTAAAGAAAGATACAATATTTGTTTTCTTTGCTTTATACAACAAAAACTATACAAATATATTCTTCAGAAATTAATAATCATCAATATATAAAAATTGTTTTGAGTATATTGACCCTTTCCGACAGTAAACAGTAGAAATATCTTTAAAATTGTAACTGTTTAGCAATGTAAAATATATATTTCAGAAATTTCAGAGAAAAAATGTAATGATTCAAACTCAAATAGATATTACTGATGTATAATGTGGAATTTATGGAAATCATTATCGAATTCATTGTTTTTCTTATTGGTGCTTACAAATTTACAAAGATGTACAAATACTATAAAAATAGTTTTCTATGCATCTTTTCTTAATTTTCAAAATTCTGGAACAAAAGTGGAATTTATGTATTTATGTTGTTATTACCGTGTGTGTATGTTTCATGCTGGGATACTTACAAAAGACGATAGATGAACGGAATAATATAGAATTTCATTAAAAACAATGATCTCAGCATAGAACAAAAGGGGTGAGCTGCTTTTCATTCGAGATGGGAATCCATTTCAGGCGAAAGCCCGACTTCTTTTCCCGAAGATACATTTATTCCTTATTCGAGATTCGAACTCTAGTTCACTCGACGCTGAGTGGCATAACCACCATGATAGGTCGAGCAACATATATTTTTGTCCATCAATATTTACAAAATATTAATTTCTATTTGCTGTGTTCATTAGAAATTTGACATTAGCCAAGTGTGATATTTGTTTTCCTGCATTTTTGAAATATTATTTCATTTTCTCCAAAACTTTTAAGAGCTTTTTATTTCAGTGACACTCGTATATGCTACCAGGCACCAATCATTTTATCCAGGAAAAAGATTATAATATAATGCTCAGTGCTTTACTAATGATTTAATGGCTCAGCAGTCCTGCTAGATGATTGCTTAATCAGTAATTTATTAAAACAGGCTTTTTTTAAATTATACAAGCACTAAAGAGTCCATAAAAAGTTAATGCACTTTGGTTAAAAATTGTACTGATTCTTCTTCAAAATTTATCAGAGCGAGTGTTTATTAACGTCGAAAGATGAAGCAAATAGAACGCTTTTGGCAATGGATCCCATAACATAAATTTTGTGGCAAGTGACGAGGATCAATCCTAAGATATAACAACCATTCTCCGAAATTCTTCTTTAATAGTAGTAATTTGAGTCCAGTGATAGGGTAAAGGTGCATCATCCCCTCGACACGGTTAGTATTCATTGTCACAAGGACTTGAACTCGTGACACGCTGGTCACGAATTCCCTGACCGTAACTACTAGGCTACCGTGGTCGTCCGAAAGTTGAAAGATTTTATTCGAGATATTTATATATTTTCTTAATTCTCTTTAGCTTGTACCATGACTTAATAACAAGGAAATTTTCAATCAAGGCTTCATTTAAAACATTTCGATCTATTTTTCATAAACTATTATACTCTTAAATACTTCTTACACACTTTCAATTGTAAGTAGGAATTTTGGTAACTTCAGCAATTAAGTAAATATTTCACATTTAATTGAAATTTCCCGTGTTTTCAATTAATTTCAGCTATTATGACAGTACTAATTCTAAATGATAGTAGCCCCCTCTCCCCTACCCAAAAAAGATAATATTACCAAACACAGGAAATTTTATCTTATAAATATTTTTGTACTGCATTTTTTTTAATTTAGCAATTTAAACAAATTGTACGAGAGATTTATACGTTAATGATATTTTACAAAAGAAAGATACAATTTAATTTCTTGTCCATAAAATCCAAACTTTACTGATTTTTAGTAATTGTTCTATAGTTAAATCGAAAAAAAAATATTAAAATTTTAAAAATATATATTAAAGGGGATATTTTTAAATAATTTCTATATATTTGAGATATATATCCATGCCAATTTTAAAAGTCAATGCGTAAGAAAAATATTCAAACATTTTCTTGAAAAGAGAAAAAAAAACCCTAAGAGATTAGAAAATTTTCTCTTAGGCAAAACTTAAAGTCTGGGAAAAATACATTTAAAATTTACATATTACAGCCTAAATTCTCAGAAAACTTAAATTATCTGTAAAACTAATTAGACATCAGATTTAGAATTAAGAGAAATACTCTTCCCAACTGGATGGGCTACCGGAAAGTGCAAAATAAATTTTAAAAAGAGAGGTAGGCTTAATGGAAAATATGTTTTTTAATGTAAATTTGATTAAAACACGCATATAATACAGACCCTTGACCTAATTTCATTTCATTACAGGGTGCGTGTAACGAAGTTTCACCTTAGTGTTTTGGTTTTTAAAATAGGGGAGTTGGTATACATACAAACTTAATGGGAATTTTTACTCTTTATACAAAAAAAACAGTCTGCTTCCGGTGTAACTTATCACATAATCTGTTATGAATAAGTGTTTGGTTTTTTATGCAAATCCATCGTTATTATTATAGCGAAACAAACTCATAGTTATTTTTTTTATTTTTCGCTAACTTTTGTAGAATATTTTATTTTTAAACATTGAAAAATGTCACCATTTTTTTCCAGAGAAAAAAATCTATCGAGTTCTTTTACGAAAAGATCTATAAAATATATATATTCGCCAGCAACTATATTATCAAGTGAATGTGTCATAAAAATTATAACCCTATTAACAATAGTTTCTTAGAAAGTGAACATCGAGTACGAAAATTTTACATTTTGAGAAAAAGAAAATATAGTTAAGTTTTTTTTTCTTGCTTAGCTTTCTTTATTTTACGTATATGTAGGAAACATTTTGATTGTTTTTGTGATTGTTGTTTACTTAGTTGTTTGTTGAGCTATTTTATGCAAGTATCATAATATCACAAGGTTCAAGGATTAGTTTTCATCAAATTTGCAGTTTTTATACATTGCTCTTATTAAATGAGGATATTAACATAGATCTCTTTGTTACACACGATCATATCTCGTTATTGAAATTCAAATTGGGATTTTTCGTCACTCAAAATAAACATTTCTTGAGTAATCACTTATTCGATACCTCTCTAAAAAGTAATCTCATAGTCTTTCTACAGATACGGCAATACTGTGTAATATATTTATAATAGAAAGTCTTCCCAACAAATTCTGCTTTTTTTATTTTGCCCCACATATCTGCATCTAGTCGTTTACCTAGATGAGAAAGTTACCTTAACCTAGCATTAGTTACATAATTTTTGAAATTACAGTACTGTTGATTTTAAATATATATGTATAGTATTCTTTACATGAGTAACATTCTAATTGAAATTAAACAGTTTCATCACAGTTGCTACCATTGCGTAACAATAATAGTCCTGTTTTACAGTTGAAATATTTTGCAGCTTCAAAAGACCCTCATTCAAAATCCACAATAACAATTCTAAAGCCACTGTAAGCATCAGTTGAAAAAATAGCATCCATATTTATAGTTTCCTTTTCTGCACACAGATAAATTAATTCCATCAGTAGAATGTTTCCCATATCAGCAAAATTCCCTGTCCATAAGCCGTATTTACATACATTTCTAATTTTTTTACATCTGCCCTTCACACTTTTCTTAAAAATTTTGTAGTTGGTCCATTGATAACAATATTGCTTGAATTTTACAGATATTAAGAAAAAATAGCTGAATGTCGTTATACAAACACTATCTGAGAATAACACACTCGTGCGTAAGGATTGTACTATCGGAAAAAATTTTCAATACCGGGATTCAGTATTTTTTAGAGCATTATACCAGAATATCGGTTTTAATGCCGGTAGAAGAAATTTTAGAAAAAGAAAGGAAACACAGTAGTTTATTTGTTTTATTAGAGAGTGTAAATGTCACAAAATATAATTCGCAACTTAAAAATTATAACAATATATAAAGAATCACGAGGAAGAACAGGGACATATTATTTAAATCACAGAAAAGTTTAAATATCACTATTCAGTCTACGGAACTATTACAAATTTTTGTAATGCGATCTTAAAAAACATAACGCAGGAATTAATTGAACAGTCATTAAGCCTGGATCATAATTTGCTGCAAAAATTATCAGTTGTGGAAAACACTCTTTTGGCAAGTACACTATTAGGAGGTGCTGTTAGCAATGTGCCATATACTTTTTCCAAGAATTTACTTTGAAGTCCTTCAGCTTCGCAGCAGAGCTCATACAGTTCTAGATATTAAGTCGAATTAAATCCAGGAAAAGATAATTTGCAGGCTTTTAAGTCGATAATTGCGTTACTGATTGAATTTTTCTGTTTCAAAAATCATTTCTGCGTTCCATCATCGTCCCATGTTACAACGTGTTTTATAATCTAAAATTAACATATACTTTGTTTTATTTTCAGTTAGTATATATTTTTGTAACAAAGCATTGTTTGTCGGGAGACATTTAAATCTCTTAACATTTTTCCGAACTTTATTAATTATAGGAAGCAATTCTTAACGAGATAATGTTTCATCCTCATTAGCAATAAATACCTTTTTCAACAATTAAATTGTCATTATCTTCATTTTATTTTTGTGAGTATTCTCACTCTCTTCAAAATCGGAATCCGAAATTTTTATATCCAAATTATTTGGATTCTTGTGTTCCTTATTTTTTGGTATAGTACATCTATTACTCCTAATTGAAGTCTCCTTTATTATAGCATAATTTTCTGATTTGCGCCAATCAACTTTCCAACTTTGTTCATAACTGTTGCTGCATCAGTTGTTAAGGAAATAATATATTCTTTCAGGGGTAATCCATGTTTCGCTAATTTAGATTTAACCACTTCCACAAATTTTTCGCCTGTCATACTTCCCGAGACATATTAAGTCCTATATATTCCAAACTTGTTTAATGAATATATTGATATTTAAATACCTTCTATTTCTTACACTCGTCCATTCATCAAATGCAAGACTACTATTGGTGCATGCGCACTAATGTAAATATTTTTATTTGCCACGTTGTGCCTCCAAATGAGATTTTTGTCTCACTCTGTAATACGCTGACGTGAGCAATAATAGGACTCTAACAATTAGAAGCTCACAATCATAAAATAATTAAAAATTGCTGCGCTTGTAAATAGCCTATAGATGTTGTGTGGTTAAATAAAAAATAAATAAACAAGCATAGCTGGTCCGTCATTGAAGTAAAACAACAAAACTAACTACTTGTAAAATAAACAATGATATACTTCACCATTATCTTTCAATTGTATTAGATCGTGTTTCAAAAAATTGCGAACACCATAACTGTAGTTCATAACAATTCTTATACTATTAATCGATAGTTTATAGTATCAATCGATAGATTTTAAAACCTCTAGCAGATAGTGGTTCTCTAAATTCAGTAGAAGTGCAAAACACTCGAAATGGTAAATCATCTAATGATGCCAATTTACTTGTACTTTCATCCAAATTATCTTTAAAAAAAAAAAAATCTAACATCCCTGATGGCTTGGGCTTAGAAATTGTGTTTAAATTTGTATATTCATCGCAATTCGATTCTTTCCTCTTTAACAAATTTGTATCTTGTTTTGTTTTTAAATGTGTATGGAGTCCACTAGTTCTTCTTTTGTTCACTTTAATAACTCTTGAACATTTTTAACATTGTACCACCATATTCTTTTCATGATATAAATAATGAAACCGAAATATTGCCAACTGATTTTTTATGTCCTTTAAAGTTATTCTTACTCATTATTATGGGTTGTGTTTTTAAATATATATATACATATATATATATGCAACGAATCTGAAATATAATTTGAACCCTAAAGTATTTGCAAATACAATGTGAATAACAAACTCATCAATTTAAAAAATATCGAATTATTGCGCACTTTCTTCACAGCTACGTACAACCTTCTTTTCACAGATAAGAATATCAGACTACGAATACAGCCCATGTGCAGTATTGTTCTGAGTTGTAATATGACATCTTTGGCCCACCTCCTTGGACGAGTCACATATTTTATCACTTCTTTTGATTGCACGTTGCAACTTTATATTCAGTCTAATTAATTTTTCCTGTTATGTAAAAAACAAAAACGAATACAATTTTGCTATGTTGGCGATCCATGAACATATATTCAAGATATTTAAAAGAAATTATACTAAAAACCGAAAAAACGGTATTTAACCTTGTGAATACCGGTTTTACAAAATTGTACAAATGGCTCAAAAGACCGGTATTCGGTATCCCGTTATTGAAATCCCTCCTCGAGCGTAATCCAAATCAACTTCGGTCGTTTGCAAATCCACAGATATTCCTATCAGAGATTCATTGAAGAAAAAAGAAAATAAACTGAGGGAAAAAGAAAATCTCAGTTACAGTAATATTTTTCCTTAATTTTGTAGCACTTTCAACTGCCAAACAAAAAACAAATATGTTTTTTTACAATGTTTACCCTTTAAATAAGTGTAGTCCAGCTTCAGTGGTAAGTTCAAATATAGTTTTTGTAGCTTGTAATTATAGTACAAGTTAGAATGAAATATTTTTCTAAAATTGAAAATCTGCAGAATATTAGAAAGTAAAAAAAATAATAATTATAAAATATCAAATCATTTTTTGAAAATTTAGAGTACGTTACATCACATTCTGCATGACATTTTTATTATTTATTGAATTTAATGGAGCATTTTGCCATGGAGCTGAATCATTAACTTTCTTCACCACCAAAGAATGCATTTTTTCTCCTATTGTCAACAAAATTTACATCAATAGTGAGTGAAATCACTGAACATACAAAACAAATTCGATGGAAATATAATTTTTCACATAAAAGATAAGAATTTGACACATCGCGAATTTTTATTTATTATAAGATTGATAGCTAAAAATAATGAAAGTGAAGTTAAAGGGTAAAAACCAAATCCATTTTACATTAAAAAAAATTTTTTCATCAAAGAGAATAGTAAGGCTTTGCAATTTAATCTCAAAGAAGAAACATGCCTTTATCGCAGACAAAGCAATTTACTCTCTTCAGATAGCTTTGTGCAACAATCGAGAAGCTTTAGATAAGACCTTTTTGTTCATTTAAACTTAATTTAACTTTTCGATGCCACATTCGAGGAATAGAATGAAATCTATGCACAAGAAAGAAACGTAAATTCGCAATTCTTCCGAGACTGGTCAGCCAATAGTTTGAGTTCGTACTGTTTACATTGAAAATACGAAAAAAGGAGCGAAAAAAAGACAGTAAAAGATTAAAAGGAAAACGGGGAAAAAACTTGAAGAGTAAAAATAGTGGAAAAACGAATCGATTCCTAATGTTTGAGCAGGCCGGCAGTTTCGCATTCACGCATGAGCGAGCAGTAATGGAAAGCAAAAATTCTACTCCCGAATTTTTCCTTGGTGTGCGATATGGGAAAAACAGGAAAATCTATCGATTTTTCTTGAGCTTCTCAGGGTCACAACACATCTCCGAAGCAAATTGGATCGAAGAGTAAAGAATGGAGATGAAGCCAAGCAATGGTCAGTCCTTTTATTCAAACCCACTTTAGTAAAGTGAATAAGGCCAAAGTGAAGCCTCTACAAAATTTTGGCTTAGGAATATTAAAGGCGTTATTTTTTTTTCCTTTTTTTCTCATAAATAAGATCAAATATGATACATTTATCTTGAACGAACTTGACAGGAGAACATAAAAAGGAATAGCTCCTAAAAGAGTAGATGTAAAAACACAAACCAGAGGAAGATTTTATCCGAAACGTGCTTCATTGGCGAGTTTGTATAAAAATCAAGAAAAAATCGAATTTTACGAGAAAAATTCTTACAAATATTTAACTAAAAACACTGAAGTGAAAGCTTCTGGCGAAAAATTATAGGTGCAATAATAAATGGTTTTCAATCTTCTGTGTGAATTCATCCTCTAATTTTCTTCTAATTAATATAAGTTGAATTACAAAATACAATATGCGAAAAATGTTCAAGAGATACCCAAAGCCAAAATATTGCATGTGAATTGACTTGATTTTAATTTTCCCAATGTGAATCCTGTAATTCTGATCCATGATCAAGTAAAGGATGCCGTAAGCGCTAGCGCCCGTTTCCAAATTTGCACACCACGCAACGGTGCATTTACATATTATTCATTCTAGCATAAAATGCGTATTAAGCCATTAAAAACACGGAAAAGAGTCTGCCTAAGCAAAGTGACAATGGGGATTCGAATCTTGGTGTCACTTAAGAAACACGTCTCATAGAGGGGTGGACGCTCATTGTCTATGACGCTGTTCAACTTTCTCGGGATGTGGAAACTTGGAGGGTGTGGAGTCAGTTCAGATTTAGAGATCGTCAAGTGACAGTAGCTCAGAATTCTGAAGCTCTTCACCAATAACTCTCACATTGTTTCAGAGTCCGATGGTTATAAATAAATATTCATTTTTTTTCGTTTTGAAAAAAACTGTGAGGAAGCTTACTCAATGCTACTACTGCTTTATACGTCATCAACGTTGATTCAATGGGACAAGAATGATTAGATAAACAACAGAAAAGATACCATACTTTAGTAAAGGAAATTCACAATAAAGATTGCAACTGATCACCTTCATGCCATTAAAAAAATCGAATCCAGTTTCAATGTACACGGAATAATAAAAAAAATTTGGCTTTCCTTTAAAACATAAATTTATTTATTTAATTTTTGTTTTATTTTAAAAGAGGTGAAATAAATATTGCAAAATCATTTCTGAAGCATATTAAAAAAATACATTTTCTTAAGAAAGATGCAAATTTTGTTTTATTGAACAATCCTCCAATTTTTAAAATTCGGATATTTTTTCAACACTTTTATTTTGCCGATAGGTCTCTGAAAATCGTAATGTTAGGAATACTCTAGTCCAATATATTTAAAGTATCTTATTCGAGAACGGTATATAATAACAATATATATAGTTCAAGTTATTATTATCCCTACAATAATGTATAAATCCCTTCTATACATTTAACAAATGTTGCAATTTTATTTACACTGACAAACACATATCTTGATATTTCTCGTATTTTCAGGGAGAGACAAAATATTTTTATAAGCTTTGTGATAAGAACTGTGAACAAATGTTAAAATATCATTCTTTATTGCACAAAAAATGCACTTCAAGTTTTAAAAAATATTCTTACTAATTGTGAAGTCATAACAAATAGATGTTTACACTTTTCTTCTAAGGCTCCCTTGCTCAATTGACAGTTCCTCCACCCACATGAAAGCGCGAGGTCATTGACCAAAACAGAACAGAAGGGTTGAAAACAGTTTGAAAGGAAGAATACGATTTGTAACGTGCTGTTAACCACAAGCATTTGGAGAGTAAAAAACTTAAAAAGTTTCAATTTTTCAAGCAAGTCAGGTGGATGCCTTAAGTAATCAGGATGCATAACATTGCTACGTATATAAGCATGTTACAATTTTTCAATTAGGGAGAGTGTCTTAAACATAAGTGCTGTCATTCATCATTTTCCCAAGTGATGGATGTTGAACAGTTTTTTTTATTACGTTTATAATATTTCAATATATTTTTCAATTAATCTATGAAAGTTCAAAGATGTATTCGTATTTTTCATAACATTTAAAAAAATTTTTAAAATGTCTTATACATAGCGTATAATAATATCCACACAAGATAAATGATAACTACAGCTATATTTGACAAGAATTTGGCAAAAATAAAATTATATAAAATGACGAGAACTGCATAATAACAGTTAAGGACTCGGTGCTATCAATGCATGAATATTCATGAGTTTGCAGCATTGAAAGAATCTCTCTCTCATTGCTTCACTTTCATAACATAAATTTACCACATAAACCAAATAAAATATTTCTCAATTCTTTAACTTATCGTTTCTCCTCTTTTGGATATTTTTTTCTAGAGTGCAATTAGCTAGAAATTATGCAAATAGATTCCTGAAAGATGGAGTTCGAAGTTATCACCTTTAAACGGCCTAATCATGAATAGTCAACACTTTCTAAAAGAGATTCTTTTGAGCTTGCTGAAAAGATTTATTTTCATAATTTGCCGTCATAAAAGAAATGGTAATTGCCTGATTTAGAAAAAAAATACCCTAAATTTAACGCATTTTACGAATTGAATATTCTGATGGAGTATGTATTAAATGCACCCCGATATGGAAGAGTAGAGAAAGAGAGTGAAAGTAAAGTCGTGTGTGTGAAAAAAAGTATGTGTGAAAGTTAGTAGAAAATTGGGAATGTCCAATATTTATTCAAGCATGAAAGGACAGAATGTGTACTAAGAGAAAGAAAAATTTTGTCTGGAAAGATTGGAATAAAATGGCCTTAGAATTATAGAAAAGTATTTCTAGCTTTACTTTTGAAATAACAGTTCTGGTGAAAAGGGGTTGTGTTTAAGAAATGATCAGCAAAGTTTACCTATCAATAAAATAACAATTTTCTTACGTTATTTTAATTATTTTTAGATGAAATATAGTGGAAGGGGGTTTAATATGGGTACTAATACTTGTATAACAAATCAGTGATCGAGTGTAATTTATTTTTATTACAATGACTGCATACGTATTAGCGACAAAAGAATGCTAGATATATAAAATAGTGTGTTTATAATATTTTACTTTAGAATAGGTATTTGTAAAAAGGTAGTTCTGATTCACAACTCCATACAGCAATTGTAAAGTAATAATTTGAATTCAGTAACAAATCAATACCGAAAAGAACAGCATTTTTAATTTCTACATACATATTTTTACATAAATTATATTAAGGTATCCGACAGGTTGCGACAACTTTTTTTTTAATGAAAGGAGATATAGGGAATTTTTTGTTATTTTTAGATTTGTTAAGTGCATTTTAAGAAAAATGTGCTAAAATTAAAGAAAGAAAAAGAAATTATTATTACTAAAATGGGAAAAAAAGGTAAAAATTGACAAAAAAATTGCATAAACGCGGCCTATTCTGCACTAAAGGTTTATGATCAAATTTTCAATTTTTTCAATCTAATGTGTTGCTATATTATTCAATTTTGAAATTATCTTCAGGATAAGAGATATTTTCTTTTTTACAAAAACGAGAGCGCTTTATCTCGGTTACTATATGAAAATGCTTAAAACAACAGTGATTATATTCACATAAGGGACTGTAAATTTTGTAATAATACAGGAATTGATAAATCGGAAGGTTAAAGCAATTCTACTATTATACAGAACTTACAGGAAAAAAAATTCAGTTAATTATGCTCAAAACATTTTTAGCAATCGCTGACCCCGTTTGATTATTTTCAAAAAATCACATTTTGTGTAAAACGCGTTTTAAAGTATGACATCTTGCTTAAAGTAACGGCATCTGCTTTTACTAAAACATTTGTAGTTTTGGTTCTAGTAAACGGGAAATGACAAACTTGGTATTTTTATAAAGCTTAGACGATGACCCATAAAATAAAATCATAAAAAAATTGGCAATTTTTGGCAAAATTCACAGTTATAGGGTAGTCGGATACCTTAAGCTAGTACTATGGATATATGGCATGACTGATTTATTAATTATTAAAGTCGCACTTTTAAGCTACATGAAGACTTATTTACTTAGAAGAACCAAGCTCACTCAAAAGGTTTTAAGCTCCAAACCATCCCTTCTAGAGAATGTACTTTATTTATACATGCACAAAATACATAATTTATACATAACGTATAAAAATGTAACTTGTACATAAAATATACATACTTTATTTATACATAATGAAATACATACACAAAATGGTTCTGAATGACAGACGATCCCAAAAATTCTTCAGAATAGAGGAAAGAACATGAAATACAATAAAAATATTTTACAAAAGTGGCCCCTCATCGGATGCCAGGATATGATTAATAATAAAAATAAAGTAAATACTTAAAGATGATAAACATACACACAAATGCTGTCTCACTATTGGGATGGGAATGTCCTTGGAAAATAAAAGATACACAGGAATATCTTGTCCTAAAAAGGAATACAAAAACAAAGAGAGGAGGAATACAAGATGAAAGAGAGTGAAGATACAATAATTTTTTCTTCTCTTATATTCTTGGAAAGAGGGCAAAAGAGACAATTTCCTCGTTGCAACAGAAACGTAGACCCTCACAGAGGAAAGATATAGACACGGGGCCCGAAATGTGGCTACATCGGGGGTGGACATCATGATTTTGAGCAACGGTCAAAAAGAGGACACGTGTCTTAACACCCCACTCTCGAACTTCTATTTCATGCCACCCTAACGACTTTGAGATTCCACATATTTAAATTGCATCAGCCACATTATATGGCAGATATTCAGGATAAGACATGAACTTAGTAACTAATCATAGATTTTGAGTAAATAAATATTATAAAGTAAATCTTGTAAAATTGTTTCGCTCAAACAGACTTAAATTTGCCTTTTTTGTGTGTGTTTTTGTCCTTAAAAATGTATGCATTTAACTTTATCAGAAGTTTCCTTATAGCTGAACATAATTTTTTTTTAAACAATTATTTGTGATTATCAATAAAATTTGTTTCATGGGCAATTTTTTTGCTTAAATAAAGTTACATATATTCTTATTCTATCAATTCTGATAGTATTTATGTATTCCTACTGTAGTCTACGAAAACTAATGTTCTTAAAATTATTCTTTGAGTGTTAGTTGTGTTTAAAATGAAATTTGATTTGTAATGTTATTGATCTGTTTATTAAAATAAAAATTTTGTGTCGCTTGGATGACTTGAGGCATTAAAAATATATTGGTACTTATTTGCGCTTTTTAGTAGGTTTGTTTGTGTATAAGGGTTTTACAGTTTTTATTCGAAAATACATCAGCCATTTTATTTCTTTGCTTAGTATAGTGGGATTGATAAAGCAGCACCATCTTTATACTGATTCTTGCAACTAAATAACTACATTATTATATTTTTCCCACGAAATATCTCTTATTTAAAATAAGATAATTTATTAAATAGAAAAACATAGAAAAATGAATAAAAAATAAAATATGTTAATGAGACTGGTTAATTTTATAGAGCCTGCAAAGAAGGATTTGATACAATAAAAAAATATACATAAACTAAAAGCATTTCGACCATTTTTCAATAAAATGAAAATATGTCTGGGTTATATACTGTAAAGAAATCCAAATATCCGAATTTAAATGCGATATTTTCTTAGCAGGAATACATCTGAGTTACAAGTTGTTTGCATAATATTTCAGTGATAGGAACATATTTTACGCTTTTCCATAAGGGAGACCAGAGAAAATAATATTTTTAAGGCGAGTTGTTAAATTTTTCTGTGTAAAATAACAGTAGCAAATCTAAAAAAACTTAAATTAGAAGAAACTTATTTATTACTAAAATATGCATAAAATTTAACTCAAAAAACTAGTAGCTAAAGCTTATGATTAGCAGATAATATGTAGTATAGCGTTTTTCTTTTTTACAGAATTTTCATGTAATTTGAATATTTTTAAGAATTTCTAAAAAAAAAGCTTTATTTTGTACTAATTAATTACTAATTAATTACATTACTTTATTTGTACTAATTAATTACAGCAGATAAGTATTCAACAAATCAACGTTTTATTATTTTTTAAAATTAAATCCTTTTTTTAATAAAATCTACTTTATATAAATTTTTCAAAAAAAAACCCAATAAATTACATATATATTACGATATTTTTTTTATTAGAATTGCACATTTAATTTATAAAAAATTTATTTTGCTAAGTGCTGTAAAAAGAAAATGTGTTCTTCAAACCTCCCTTACTTCATCAAAATATCATTTGCTATTATCTCATTGAGTTGAAAGTGATGTCTACAGCATAACTGAGTATTTGAGCACCATCCAAAAGAAAAAGATTTTACTTTTTTTTCATTCTAAAAGCTGATTTTCTATAGTCTTATCTCACGTTAATGCTCCAAACCCTTTAACGTAATTGAATTCTTCTCCTAAATAGATTTTCAGAGCCAAAATCTGATAAAAAACTCAAGAAACTAATTTTTAAAGGATTAATTTTGAGAAAAGTGTGTAAGTATTTTTTGTTGTATATGTACGGCTGTTTTCTGACTATATTTTAACACGTTAGAAAAATATATTAGACTAGTTACAAATAGCTAAGGAAAACACTAAAATTAATTTTAGATATAAGCTACAGGATACCGTAAAAATATATCACATACATGCGGCATTTTTTAACTTTATCTTACTTAAAGTCATAAAAACTGTTTTTTTTCAGGATATTCTACGAAAATTTTCTAAGTATATTTCAATTGATTCAATTCGCAACTAAAATTTTCCGATTATAATGCAAAGTTAGTGTGTTTCGTAATATACTTAAAAAAGAAATCCGGAAATATAACTTCCTTCGTGCATAATTAAATTGACGGAACCGTTATTCGTTTTGTATAAGACATTGAATAAAAAGAGAGATAATTCATAAAAGTACAGCTTTAAAGACGCTATGATTTTAATTGCATTGCGTTTAAATAAATTATATTAATGATCATCTATTTTTTCCGGTGGGAAAAATACTTATTTGGACTTTAAAATATTCCAAGAGATCAAAAACATATTACTATACCTTAGTATGTGGAGAGATTCATGAAATACAAGTTAAATTAATCTGCATAAATTAAAATATTGATCAATGTGCATATGTATATACCTATTTGTGCAACAATAATAATTAAATAGGTTCTAATTTCTATATCTTTCATTTATTTTATTTTCAGGGGGAAAAGTTCAAAGTTTTTCCAGTTTTATATTGTTTTGAGAGATTTTATTTTTTCTTATCCTTGCTTACCATTTATCTTTCTATGACGTATGGAATGAAACTATATTTGATTAAACACTTATAATATGCTTTAAAAACACCCGTTTCGGAAAATTAATCTATTTGAAATTAGTGTAGTGTTAGCAATTTCTTCTACTTTTAATCTCAATAAGTATTAAGAGTGGACAGAAATATGTGTGTTTTGTTTCACTTCTAAATAAAATTACGAATAGAAATATGAAATTTATGTGTTTCAATTTTCATTTTTAAAATAAATTTCACCTGACATTAGTTTAGTAGCTTAACAAAGAGGTTTTTTTTACAAATGTAAAAATCAGCCTCTATCATAAAATAATTAAAATATTTACGAAATTGTTTCACAGTTAAATCTAGGTTGCATATAAAATCTCACAGAAAATCTTTAAGCCATCGATCACTAGAAAAATACCTTATTTTATATATTTGTATGATCTTTTTTTCCCTTGCAATTGCTAATATTCCTGCTCTATTCATGACGTTTTCAAGTGTGGAGTTTGGGATTTCAAACCATTCCCACTTACCAAGAAATTTTAACTTATCATCTACCTAGTTTTTTTATATGTAACCCCTATCCATAAAATTAGTACGCCACTAGCTCTGCTAACTGTTTATTTCGATATTTCTTTTGTACTTACTTCGAGGCTTTTTAAAGAATGCATTGAATTTAAAGAAATGAAAATGAACTTTGATAAAGTCTTATTTCGCGAGTATGGATTGTATAAATACTTTAATACTTAGAATTGGACAAGTCGGGCATATTAAGCTACACTAACTACTCCCTGTTTGGCATATTCTCACTCATAGGGAAATTTCAATAGCATTTATTGATTCTAAATCATTTCAAATAATTCGGGAGTTTGAATCACGCGTTTAAAACATCTAAGCTAATTTTTATATTATTGTTGACTTTTCTTTTAAATTAATTCAACAAATGACAATCAAAAAATATATACAAAATCGAGATAAACTATTGAAATTGTATGTATTGTAATTTTGATATATTCTATTCTAATTAATTTTTAATAAACTTAAAAAAGTCCAGAAACATTAATTAAAGTCGACTTTGTGTTCGAAAAATGATATTGCTGGAGAGAAGTATTATCAACCTATGCTCTTTTTTCGTATTTAATTTCTATAAATTAAATCACATCTTCAGAATTAAATACCACACGTCATTAATATCAAGCAGCAAATTAGCAAGTACTCATTAAACAATGAGAATAATTAATTATGACACCAAATTAAAAGAATGAAATGAGACAGAAATTTAAATCGTATAATGGTTCTTTAACAAGTTACCGTACATATTTCAAAACTACACGCTTCTTAACCTTAATTCAATTCCATCCATAAAACAATAAAGAAAAAAAGAATCTTCTGTTTGAATCACATTTAAGTCACGAACACCCGGGGCCGCTTCTCCCTTCAAAGACCACTTGAGGAGGTTAAAAATGACTTAATTAGATGACTGCCAACTCTGGCGGAAGAAGAGAGTGATGTCTAGTTGGCGGATCCTTAAACGTTTTCCGATACAACCGCTAGGGGGTCGGGGGTGAGCTCGGAAGATGAAGAGGGATCGATGCCCTCCCCCCCCCGATCCCTTTGGTCCTATCAAGTAGCAAGTAAGGCCTGCCACACATTGCGTACCAAATGGACCGAGGGTTAAAGATTAAGTTACTTAATCAAATTCAGCGGCTTGCTTAGGGATGCATTCCGTGCTTTAGCAAATGCCACTCTACAATGTAATGGTATTCTTAGGGTAGATATGTAAATGCAAGGCGGCTACGGTATATGCATAATCATACCCAGAAATGCTTTGGTATCTTCTAAACAACACGTAAACTGATTTTGAAGTTGTTATTCTCTATGAATATTCCCAGGATGTGCGGTGTTTATTGATAAGGGGTTGGGTGGTTAATCAATAAAAGACTTTAGGTATGTTTGGAAATATATTATAATGCACGATTTCTGGAAGTATAAATTTAGTTTCTAAGAGTAAGTAATTTGGAAATAGATCGAGGACCTTTCCAGTTTACATTTACTAGAAAAATGTAGATTAATAGGCAAAAATTCATCTCATATAAGGTAGAAATGTTCTAAGGATACATTTTCACATTTCTGATTAAAAATGGAAACAATGAAAAACCAAACTTCAGGCTTATATAAAATGTATCATTAATAAGTATTTTGTATTTCAATTATAAATCAATCAAATTTAAAGCATTATTATGTAAATTTCAAAGTTAAACATAAAAAAAATGTGTTTTTAGTGTTTCGACAGAGGAAGTATGTTGAGTTTTATTCTACTTGAGGCAAATAACATCAATTAAAGAAAAAATGTAAATAACGTTGTACAACTCTGAAAAAAAATATTTTGGGTTATTTTCAGGATTTTACACTTAAGTTAATTTTACGTTATTGTTTTTATTTGCTTTTCTAAACTGAAATATTTTTCTGTAAATTACTACAATTATAATGACACACAGATATTTTTCTTTCTTTAATTTTCTGTATTTTATTATATTAAAAGTACTTTGATGCAAATGTACCCAACAGCTATTATTCTAAATCTAAGGTCAAGTGACTTTGTCTATATTTTTTCTCCATTATCCTTGAAAAGGTTTTGCTGTTTCACTTACACAATTTAAAATAGGTAGATTTATTACGTCAAAATTGCATTTTTATTAATGAAAATTCAAAAAACAACTACTTATAACTAAGAGTATTTGACTACAATATCATATACAAATTAATAACCTACTAAATTTCGTCAGACTCGTACATATTCGTTTATAGCTAAATTATTCTAAGCTAATTTGAAGTAAAGTATATGATATTTGAGAGGAATTAGGAAACTATATATATATATTAATGTATGTTCTATGTTCATTGTATAATACTTATTTTTATTTTAATGTTTCATTTTTAGTTTGTATTAAAAACTATCGTATACTTACATTGTTGATATTAATCTCTACTGATTCCACCGTTGATATTTCAACCGAAAGTACTATTGTAGAAGACGGACTTGATTTATGTATAAAAATCAAACAGGGAGTTATTTTTCTTCTTAACTACTTTCTGAACAATATGTTATCAGTCAAAACCTTTAATTTGAAATACTTCATCGAACTTACTCATTTTTAGGCGGTAAAAAAAGAAGCATGAAATTTTCTCTTACTTTCTAAATTTCAGTAACCTTCACGACTTAACGTTTTATTGCCATTGCCTAACTTAACACAGTAGCGTAAATCTTAATAATCAAATATTGGAATAAGTTCTAAAGCAGGGGTGCTCAGCATTTTTTTCCAGCCAGGTCGCATTCATATGGTAGCTAATTTACGCGGGACGCAGCATGAAAGTTAATGGAGGGGGGATAATTTCTTTTAGGAAACATAGGGGAAAAAACATAGGAATTTTAAAATATGGAAATTGATCAAAATATTAAAATTCCTTTTTTTTTTAATTATTTTTTTTATTTTTATTTTTATTTTTGTCACTAATTTTCTCTAAATTGGAAGCATTTAAGAATCCCTCTTTCACAATTCCTACATCAGTAAATGGTTTCATATGGTTACCAATAATATTACACATTTCATAAAGTACCTTTGTTACAACTGTGATATTACCACTGACAAAAACTATTTTGTTGCTGCAAAGATTATTCAAAAAAGCCTATTTATCACCTCTTGAAAAAGATCTTCGAGGAAATGTGCCATTGAATGATTCCTGTTTATATATATATGTGTGTTTTTTAAATACAACACTCTCGTGAAACCATTACTACACCATTCTTGTTTTTCACTACAAAATAGTCAACTTCCCAATTGTCTTTAAGCAATCTATTTTCTTCGAATCTTCTTCGCTTTCAAGATATGAAAGATAGTTTAAAATTAGTTCCACTCATAAAATGGACGCAACTCTATTGTTGACTATTATCACAAATCGGAAGAAAAATATATCAATTCGCACCCATACGACATCGATAGTAAAAAGCAAAATTGATATATTTATTTTTTAACAAAAAATTCACCACCAAATTCCCATAAATAAATTAATATCTCAGAGCCTTGATCGGGCACTTAAAAAGGCCCAGTGGGCCGCAGGTTGAGTATCGAAGCTCTAAAGATAGATTTTTACAAAAATATCTATAACCCAGATATCAATCCTAAAAAAAACTAAAAGCATTTTTATTAAGAAATTGTAATCATTTGGAAATAATAGATACTCTGAGTTTATACTTTCGATAATAAAGTTTTATAGAGTACACAAAATAAATAAAAAGAAGAAATAATAGTGTCTGAATAATAAGTTAAATTCGAAACTTATAAAATAACTTTTACTTTTCTCTAAAGGTTTTATAGTAAAATATAATTCCAGAGTTTAGTACATCAACTTAAAGAAGCAAATCCTATTTACCACTTTTTGAAAAGAGCACCTTTCAAGCACTCAATTGAAATCAAATATTAGGTGGATTTTTTTGTTCCTCTTGCGGCTCATAAACGTGTACAGATTGACAAAGTCAATAAAGGTTTAAAAGATAAAGAAATATAATAAGTAAGTAAAGAAAAATAACGGAAAGAGTAAAAGTGTAAAACCCAATACTATCTGTACAATGACTTTTTCTTCCCTCTAAGGAATAACGTATATAACTCATTTATTTATTTTTTGGCCAAACAATCTGACTTTTTTATACTCGTTCCGTATATATGTCATTTACAGAAATTCTTATTGAATGCAGGCCCTACCTTCTCAACATTTCTTCAATCCCCTTTTCGATCCCCCCTCGTTTCGTCGCGTCAGCGTTTATAGATTCGATTCTAACGGCAAGGTTTCAATGAAATCATTTCATTCTCTTCTCTTTTAGATTATTTTTTTTTCAGAACCTTTGCCTTTGAAGGTAATGAAATTTGTCCTGTGCTTCTATCACGTCGCATTTAGTTACCTCCAGAAAATGCGGAGTGTGCTTTTTCAGCAAAAATGTTTCGAAGGCCTCTCTGACATAATTCGAAATATGTATCTGAATCGAAGATTAAGATTAGAGAGGTTTCTGTTAGGTGTGTGTTCCGGCCATTAGGGTTCAATGAACTCTTTCCTTGTGGAATATATATTTTAAAGACCTCTTCTCCTTCGAAAAGTCATGTATGTGTTATTTGCAGTTACTATACAGGCTTTAAACTTGCTTTGTTTTATTATAAAGTTGTAAAAAACATTTTATTTTTATTATTGATATAGAAAATATTTGAATACTCAGAGTTCAGATTATGAAATTAGTTGTCAATGAAACAAAAATAAAGATCTTAGCTAATTGATTAAAAATATGAAAACATTTTACGGATCGGAAAGTTTATTTATCCAGTAAATTGAATTTGTACTAATAAATTTCTTATTAAATCAAAATAGAAGAGTAATTATCTATGCACTAGTATTGACAATTTAAATCATTAAAATTTGTTTTACAAATTTAACTACCGTAAAAACCGGCGTATAATGTGCATTTTTAACACAAGTAATAAGATCGAAATTTACGGGATGTGCGCTATACGCTGGATATAAGAATGAGAATTTAAAAAAATATAAAAAGATGAGCATAGAAAAAAATTGAGACTTCCACATATATGGACATACTGTATATTTAAATTACTTAACTAACTTATGAAATTAAAAGGTAGTTGCTGTAGAAGTGCACTATTTTTTTCTTTAGAATAATACTTGGAATAAATAACTTCAAAACATAACATAATTACGCCGGTACATTTCAGATTTCTTCGTAAAAAAGGGTACCCCCGTTTTACGGCAAATATACCTGAATTTAAAAAATTTAACCTGAAAGTATAGATGCGTGTTATACGCCGGATTTTACGGTAAGTTATTAAATTACTTTTTTTCTTAAGAAACCTCAGATACAATAATTCAAGGTTACCCTTTTTGGTTACTAGTTGGTTAAAATACATTTTTATTATTTTTCAAACTTTATATTTATAGAAGCATAATTTTAAATTTGTAGCGGGTTCTATTCACAATTCTTAACTTATTTACTCTAGGGAAAACATATTTTTAACATTATATGATTATAAAACCGCTTTCTGTGAAAATGATTCATTATTTATGCTAATGAGAGTTTCGTTATTTAAATGAAAGTTACAAAGAGGTATATGATTGTTGTCATACAGAGTTACAAAAGTAACAGTTGAAATTACAGGGAGAAAAAATAAACAGAAAGAAGGTACAAGGAAAAATATCAGAAGGGTCACTTTAGGACGCTTAGTATTGTTGAGGATCTGTGCGCGACAAATATATAATTTATTCTAGTAGATACATGAAAATGCGTTTAACGCGAAAATGCTTACGACGAAAAATATCGGTTAACACCAAATAATACAAGAGTCCCGATAAATTGTTATGTATTTTCTTGCATATTTTTTTCTCTTAACCCGCGGTCACTCGCGCCTGTTTTTCTACCGTCGTTACTCGCGGGGTGTAGAGAACACCCCAAACTTTTAACACGTTTATTTAAATATGGGGGGGGGGGTAAAATACAAGATGTTTTTTGTATGATACAAATACAAATATTAAATTTTATTTATACAAATTAGACTGACATTATTTTAAAATACACCTGCAAAATTTTCATGTTAAAATACATAATTTTGTATTTTTTGTAAACCACGTGTAAAATGTTTATGCCAGTAATAAACTTACTTCGTAATTAATGTTAAGGATAGTAGAAATAAAAAAAACAAATATTTTAATAATTTTCCAAACAGGCAGAGCAGATTGTAAACATAACTCAATTGCTCGCTCCTCAGTACCCCCAGATAAATTTTTTGAAGGTCGTTACGTTCCAATCTTCCGAGCGAGAATGATTGCATCATGCTTGAAGGTTAATGACCTAAAATGAGCAGCTACTGAAAAAATCGCAGTTCTGCGCATTCTTTTTGAAATTATTAGGAGGCTTTTTTTGTTGCTGGGGTGTACACAGCACCCCGCGTGAGTGATCGCGGGTTAACACAAAGCGAAAATCACTAAACACTAAAATATTTTCTTTCTGGAGAAAGAGGATATTAAAACTGAGCCGAAACTTAATGAAATGTTTGAGAAAGTTCTTTTATATTATTGGACTGTGCTACTGTATCAGCAGAAGAATTCGTTGCAATATATATGATGATAATGCGTGTAGAGTCCCAATTATGACAGACAGATACATTTTAAAGTTTGCTCAAGGCTCAAAAATATCATTGATGCAGATTCCGAAGATGAAAATGAAAAGAATAGTGCATGTTCTGTTCCAACATCACCTGAAATGAGGAACGTCATGAAAAGTATGCGCAGCTATTTGGATGCATATTCCAGTGGCAAAACGAATAACAAAATGGACGATATCGAATAAATGGTCGACAATTATTTGGTGCTGAAACAACAATCCAAAGAAAAATATCACATGTTATTTTCCAAAAACTCTATAAATATTTTGTTTTTCAAAAAGTTTGATAATTTTGTATTAAATTTTATATTAAATTCCTGTAAACGTTTTTGTTCAACAGAATTTCATTAAAAATATGCAGATACGTTATCTGTGTAAATAAAATAAACTCTAACAAACTTAATATTGTTGATACATATTTTTTTCTGCAATATCCTTTAACACGAAATTCTTTAACCCGATAAAAAGATTTCAGTCCCTTCAGTTTCACACACACACATGTTCAGTGATTTTCAAAGTATACTTGCATGTATGGATTATAATAATATGGTTTGAATTAATTTCCACCTCTATATAGAGAGAGTTATGTCTATATATTATTGGTAATGGACCTCCTAAATAAAAAACTCGGTACTCCCTAAGGTGACCTTAACCTCTAAGTCGCCTTGTCCCATTAAATACAGAATTTTTTTTTAAAAAAATTATAAAAGGTATAAGTAATTTGTATTTTGATCACTATTTCATTGTTAAAATTTGAAGTTATTCCATACCTCTAAAAATACTTTTCTGCTTAAGAAGAAAAAAAATTGTAACTATTTTATTCCTTGTGCGTTGTCAAGTAAAATTATTCATTTAAAATGTCTGTTATTTTTTTATTTAACTTTAAAATTTAAGAAATACCTCATGTAAATAAAGTATGACTATAGCATTGTTTCTATAGGAAAAATAAACTTTAAATGTAAGCAAAAATACTGTGTACAGCAGTCTATTTTTTTAACCTTGTGCATAATGCAATATTTATATACAGAATGTATTCTATACATTCAGATACTTCTAAAAACATTTTGCATACTGTTAGGAATTTAATATGTATTTTATAGATTTGTGTTTTGTATCCTTCTTCAAGGGAATGAATTTTATTCAAAATGCATGCAGAGATGTTTCGCTTTATGTAATATTGATTCTCTGTATGATTTCTGTATCAAACATATTTTTAACAAACAACATTTAAAGTGGTCATGACAAATTATTTTTTAAACGAATATTTCCTAAGAAACGCTTGCTTTTAAATTAGTATATTTTAAATGTGTATGTTCCCCATGTGGGGAGATTTATATAATATCAGTTGACCGATGTATATTTGAAACTCATTACACCTATTCGTGGTACTTATAATCCTATTAATTCTGGATTAGTTATTTTAGTTTTTACTTATTACCAGTGGCGTCTTAAGACTTCTTGAGATACCAGATCTTATGCAATGACCTTAACTGTGTCCCTTTAAGTAGACAATGTTATAAACGTTGCCAATTATCCGTAACATAGAGATGTCCTTGACTCATTATCTCACGAACTTAGGCACAAACCGATTTGACCCACTTCCAACGTTACAGTGTCTATCATATATATAATGATAGACACTGTAACGTTGCCTTTTAGCTAACTGTCTGCTACCCCTCTTTTCGTCTCCTCCACCCTAGGCTAAGAGTCATGCAATATGGCCTCTCCTTCAAAGCGGATTATTGATTAGACAAGCTGTTTCAACTGCTGTCCATCATTTTGATGTATTTAACACGTAGTCGGGCTACACATGTAAGAACAGAGTGATCATCTATTGTGAAGAGGAAAGGCCAAGAACTAAAAGTTGTTGGGACCAAGTCTTAGGGTGCTGTGTTCAAATCCATTTTCCAAACTATCAGAAATTGAGTAACGAGAGAGAATCCCACCCAAAATGTTTAAAGAGTCGGAATAGAAGGTTACCAGAGACGAGGAAAAAACCTACAAGAAAGACGCGAAAGCAAACTCTGCTTTACTATTTTGGTGGATCTTGAACTTTACAAAATCCAGTGGAAAGAGGCTAACAGAGGATGATACAGAGGTGTAGCTACAGCTGTATCAATGATATGGGACCCACAAGCTATAGACGTCCTATTATATGCAATATTCTGATAATATCAAATATGTGTCTTATTTCTTTTCATAGAAAAATGGCCCCCAAGGAATTTGATACAGGGTCCACTCAGGACTAGCTACGAAGTGAGACGATATAAAATATCTGATAGCTCTAGAAGGGAGTAAATTTTGTTCTTACAGGTACAATAGCTATATGTGTCAATTTGCGATTAAAAACTATAAATAAAAAGGAGCTTTACTAAAGCTGTGGGATACATCTCGCTACTCAGAAATTCAAGTAAATCTGTGGCCACTACATTACGACACGGACAACGAGATGGCAACATGGAGTATTGTTACTGTGCCAGTTTTGCATATAGTTAGAAATTTCCAGTTTTTCATAGAATGTGTTCGGGAATAACATTTGATGATTTAAATTATTCGGGTCGTGATCTCTTTGATCCCCCCTCCGCGGCCGTGGTAGCCAAGTGGTCTAGGCATCGGTTCGTGGCTAGCATGTCATGAGTTCGAACCCAGTACCACTAAAGACCCGCCGTGTAGGGGTGCGATGCACGTTAAATCTGTCGAGAGCTCAAACGTCCTCCCCTGGTGTGGTAGTTAGGAGAGGGGGTGCCAGCTCAGGTGCCGTCCGCGTCACTTGATCATGGTTCAAAATTACGCGGACCGTCCCCAAAAGCCCTCGTGTAGCTGAACAGTGGGACGTTAATATTCACTCACTCACCCCCCTCCACCGTTCCAAATGCCTAAGACCGGGAGCAATTAGCGTGTGCTTATTAAGTTACTCTTATTGAATATTTTTTATAATTGCACTTTCATTTTGTAATATGATAACGCTCTTCTTTTTATGTGTGTTATTTCATTATCGTTGATAAATCTGCCTTTACGTTATTATTTTTTTTAAATTTTTCTGCTTTATTCTTAAGGGCACATTCTAAACTTAACATAAAATTCTAATTGGAAATGCTTAGCTTATTTTTACTTATTAGCTTGCTTTTACTAAACACATTTTTAGAACAATTTTATGAGATCCAGCTTTATTTTTTAATTCATAGAACTATTACTTTTGAATAGTTAAGTTGTTATTCCTTTAATGAACTCATATATTCTAACTTTAAAGGATAAGAGCAGAAAAATAAGCGACTGTGTTATTTGCACTCACGAGACAAAGAAAATTCGATGTATTTCAAGTAAAATGAAACAGCAATAGTGGCTTGCAATATTCTACTTTAAAACGAATACAATTTCACAACGCCATTGTCTGCTCTCCATTGCTTTTTGAAGTGTTGTTTTTACACTAAACTACACAATTTAGCTGAAGTTTTTTTCGGTTCTCCTATTTTTTATGAGAGGATTTTAGAAAATGTATGCGCTTGCATAGAAAATAAAGAACATAAATAACAAAGAAAAACCATTATAAACTGATGTAGATTGAATTGATTACTCTAATATTTCACCATTATAATAATCAAATTTTTAAATTGAACTCTTAATTTAGCGATTTAGAACTATGGTCAAATATAATCAAAATAAACTGTATTTCTCCACACATAAAAAAACTTTTTTCGTGATGGTGTAACAAATTTATTTATATATAAGGTACAGTTAGTAAAAAGGATCATGAAGAGTTGAACTGAACCATTTCTATGTGTCATATATGTACCTGTCCCAAACCCCCTTTTCGGGCGGTAAACCGTTCAATGTAACTTTCCGTCCTGACGATCTGTCCTGCAGATCAAGAAAGAAACGCGTTCACCAGTACATCATCCGGCAACCGATGACATTTGGGTTGGATGCACATGTGACACACCCGACTCTAAAATATTTTTCATTGATTAGTATATTGTCACGATAAGGTTAACTGAAGATGAGTGCCAAAATGGTTTGCCAAGGAGACACCCTACCTTCCATTCAAAATCTGATTACATCATGTTTTAGATATCACCAGTATTTTTAGAAGCAATATTATGTTCGTCAAGTTGCAAAAGGGATGCCAAACTTGGCATCCCTTTTGCCAAGTTTCTCTTGGAATGTCCTTATAATGTAAGGGACGGTGTAGCTTACAAATTTTATAATTTACTTTAGTGTGAAATTTTATCAGGAGATAAGAAAGGTGAAATTGTATAAAACCAGAGATCACTCTGGACACTCGAGGGGAGTGGTATATTCCATTCGTACTAAAACGTGTGCAATTCCCAGTAAGACAGGCATTTTCCATGACTGTTAATAAATAACAGGGGCAGATTTTTGAAAAAGTTTATTTGTGTGTAACATTGAAGGAAACAATATTTATTTATAGAACTATGTAATACATGTAAACTACAGTTATATAATTTAAGCAATGAGTATAATTTGTACTATGGTGGTTCGTTTGAAAGCGCAAATTAAGCTGGGAAAATTAAAGAATTAAATCAAGTATGAGGTATCCGAACACTATAAAATGAGCATATTCTGCCAAATACATATTTTTTGTTTTTTTTATTTCATTGAACAGAGTTATCTTTTGGCTTTATAAAACATGCTTTGTTTAGCTTTACGCTACCTATAGACCAAGTTACAATCGGTTTCATAATTTTTTTTTAAAAAAAACTAAAGTGGGTATCTAATTAACCAGAAGAGGGCATTTAAATAGTTAAAAATTTATCATGGTGAATCTGAGCTATCAAAATGCTATAAATGTATTTTTATAAAACTTTTTGAACCTGAAATTTATATAATTTTCTAGAGAATACATTAAAATATTTCTTATTGTATGGATATGTTTTAAGTTATGGCTTCTTATAAAAATAATGGTCTCAAA
Source organism: Trichonephila clavata (assembly GCA_019973975.1). NCBI lineage: Eukaryota > Metazoa > Arthropoda > Arachnida > Araneae > Nephilidae > Trichonephila > Trichonephila clavata. The sequence continues at coordinate 70,311 of BMAO01001201.1, forward strand.
AAGAGAGAGAGAATGTTAAACATTTTTTTACAAATCAAACTCGATAAACTGGAAATTTTTTAAATTTTAATAAAACATTAAAATGTTAGTGCTTTCTCTAAATAAATGCATCTAATTTGTTTTAGTAATACTTTTACTGATATGAGTTCATTACTTTTTTTTCTTTAATTGCTTTGAATTTCTTCAAAAATGTTGCTCAAATTTCCCTTATAATTGTAATTGTTGCAAAATTGAATTTGTTTTTAATACTGTTAGTACGAGGGCTTTTTTTTTAAGTAAAAAAGGTCCATTTGTTTTTAAAAAAAATAGCAACACTATTTTGTTTCCAAAAACCTTTATTTTAGGATTGTACATACTTTTGCCTATTTTTCTACATAGTTGCCGAGTTTATTAATGCACTTGTCATACCTTAGAGCTAAGTTTTGAAAATCCTTTACGAATAAGTTTGTTGCCTAGTCGGACTGCCGAGAGTTCACAGCCGCTTTCACTTTTTCATTGCAACTGAAGCTATTTCCACCAAGATTGTGTTTGAGGTACCAGAAAAGGTGGAATTAGTTAGAGGAGCAGGATCGGGGCTGTATGGTGCATGGTCCAAAATCTCCGAGCCAAAAGATTCGATTACGTCCCGAGTCATTTGAGAAGTGTGAGGCTCTGTGTTACCGTGGAGGAGCTAAACACCTTTTGACAGCATGCCATGCCGTTAAGCAGTGAATGCGGGCGTGAACTCTTGGCTGTCCGACCAGGCGGCAGACTTCTTTGAGGAGGATTTTCAAAACTTAGTTCTAAGGTATGACAAGCGCATTAATAAACTCGGCAACTATGTAGAAAAATAGATAAAAGTGTGTAAAATTCTAAAATAAAGTTTTTTTAAAACGAAATATTGTTATTTAAAAAAAAAACGACTGATTCCTATAAAAAAGCAATTGTAATGTCTTTTTTAGCATGCTACTTTTTATATAAAAAAAATTACTTCGAACGTGTTCGGATATTTTAAGGCATTTTTTGAAAAACACCCCTTTAATTAAAAATATTTTAACCAGCTTCGTTCTAGGGAGAAATTTATTTCAAGCTTTTGTAGAACATAATTAAAAGCAAAAGGATTAATAAGTCAAAGTACAATTTATTAGATAATAATTCTCTATCAGCGTTGTTAAACAATAATTACCATAATTCAAATTTTTCCTAGCCTAGTTTAAGGTAACTTTACAAACTTGTTATTTCTCTGAAAATAGTTTATCCAAAATTTATTTTATTTTTGAATACATATTACTTCTTTTTAAAATATATATTTTTCTCTGCTACCATTTTCTAAGTAATCTCAAAGTTAGGTATTAATTTTCAGTTTACCACATACGTGACTCCATTGCATAAGCAAAATTGCTTAACATCTGCTAAATATCATCTCCTAAACACATCCCCTCATGAATAATTTTTCTCTATCAAAAGTATATTTTAAACCTTTCAGAAATGATTGATCGGAATTTTAGTGGGAACGCATCTGAAGCATCATAATATATCGTGCATTAACTTTCATTTTTTTTCTTTTGAAAAGTTACTATAAAACATGGTAAAAAATAAAATCAAAATATTGGAAAGAAAAACAGTTATTACCTAAAAAGTACTGAACTGTTAACAAACTATGTGGTTTTTAAATTTCATCTTTCAGTAAATTTTTACAGGTTAATTTGTTATATCGGGGAAATTCTGTAATCCATTATATGCTCTGCAGTTTGATATTCTAATTCTACTTATTTTTATTCATTTAGATGAATGATAAAAATACGAGAATGTATTTTAAAAAAATAATAAGTATTTAACTGTTTTAAAAATAAGATTTTAAAATGTAATACATAATTCAATTTTCTTAACTACGTTTAGAATATGTTTTTTAACTATGATATGAATTAGGCTTAATTCAATTTACGATTGCTTTCAGATTGCTTACAGATTTTGATACATATCTGTCTGTACAAAAGACATTCAAATCTCCAAATGTTTAGAGGAACTATATGGAAAATGGTTTTAAATACATAACATATCCATTGTGTCTATAGTATCTTATAATAAGGAAATAAAATAGCACACAAGTATTGCTTCTACTCTAAAACAGAAAATAAATGCAACTAGATTTTTTTTTAATAAATGGAAACGTAAATATCACTTATAAATGTACAATACCTCAATGCATCAGAGAAAAGCTACTAAATCAATATCACGAAGTGTCTGAAACTGTTAGACTCCTCTACATACTTGAAATTTTGTAGGCCCGTTTTTTGTGTTGAGTAGACGTCCACGAAGAACGGTTTTTGTAAAGACTCCCAAATGGGGCTGTGGGCGTGTTATACACAAAATTGTCCCGTTTCCAATTATTAGAAGGCATGTAGTTTTTTGTTAAGTGGAAATTTGCTATGAAGGCATTTTATAAAATAAACTTTCAGTGACAAAGGAAAAGGAAGGTGTAATCGTTTAAAAAGTCTGGTGTTGATTTATTAAAACTATTGACTTAAAATTTGGCAACCATGTTTTTTTCTGTTGAGTAGAGATCCTCTAAGTAAGGGTTTTAAAGAAATCGTTCTCCAAAGCGAATTAGTGGGATGTTAAAGGCTTGCATTCATCCGTTTTAGAGATCCTTCTTCTATTTAAATCAAAAAGCAAGGATTGTAAGAATCTTTTTGAATTCAACAGAAATATTAATGATAGGATTTAGTAGCCAGTTACTTATAATTAACATATATAGTCATACAGCATCATGGAATACGCAGCGAGGTGGGTGGTTAAAGGCTAGTTCATCAGTGAAGGTCTTCATAAATAAATTACTACCCAAAAGATTTATAAATAAAAATAGTATTAAGTTAGTAAGAAGTAAGAAAGAACTAACTAATTTTTTCACTGAAATAAACCTTCAAAAGAATAAATGTATATAATACTCCCAACCCCAAAATTCAGAAAATAATTAAACTTTTTTTTTACGTTTCCTATATATTTAAGAAACGTGAAAGATATTACACAGTTCCTTCATAAAACGTTCAAAGTGCTTTAGGGTACCTTATCCTAGACTCAGACGTAAAGTCAACGGAGTAGAACCTAAAAAATTTCAAGCCATCTTAAAATGTGTCAGGATTCTAAATCTTTTTCGAGAAAATGGTTTGGTTACTTAGAAGACCGCCAACTTGGTCCAAAAGCTACATAAACGCTCGTTGTTTCACAGGCAGTTAAACTAAACATAAAATAAGAACAATATATATTCGATGCAGATAAAAATAAATTCTCAAGGGGTGTTTTTTTTTCCTTTACAAAATCTTTAACCTGCTTTTCTATTACTCGTTGTTATTTTTATTACGTACTTTAAAGTGTATCCAAATATATGTTTGTACATTACCAACGGTGGTCATTTGTTTATATTAAATTTTCTTCCACTGCTTTGCTGAATAAACAAAAGACTATTTCAGCACTTATGTTTCAACTCTAAGCAATTTTGAACTATTTTAAGTTTTATGTTATATTTGATTGTGTTCTATACATTATTTCACATTTCATCTCATGAACATAGAACAGAAGAAATAATGTCCGAAAGAGGTTGCTACTGAAGTTAAGAACATTGAGAAAATTCAATATTTAGGATTCTTAATAGAGTTGGACTGTAATGTCAATTTGGGTGAAAATTATAATATAGGGTTTATAAACATTGCATCCCTTCTGTAATTAAAAAAAAAAATTCTTGAAAATTTCTGTTTTTCTTCTGCAAATATTGTTTATTTTGCACTAGAACAGTATGAAAGAACTGTATTAGATGATGATCTACTTTTCATTATTTATATTCTTATTAGTTTCAAGAGTATATATAAGTTATGATTTTTATTCATTTATGTATGTTTTATAGCCGCAATCTGTACCATATATTTAGGGAATGTGAAATCTTTATAAAATACGAGGATATTAGTTAATTTACAATGATGTCACGTTTTTTAACTGCCAATGTATTCGGCAGAAAATTGTACCTGTAATGAATCTAAATGCAAAAATAAAAAAAGGTAATAACTGTAGTAATAAAAAATTATTCCCTTTTTAAAAGGAACATAACAATGGCGATTAACTAGAAATTCCATCAAGTATTTTATTATTATTCTTCACTTTGGAGAGTACAAACTTTTGATGAAGCACTGTGACTTTTTTGAAAAAATAAATTAAACATATATTCCATAAAATTACACATGTAACATTTTTTTCGAAAAAAAAAATCCAAATAATTTTTTTTTCTGCCAATGTATAACAAACGTTATTAAATTTCTTACTTAAAAAAACTATTATTTTATCATTTTTATGCAATCGTATAAGTCATACTTCAATTATAAAAAAAAATGTAGCATGAAAAGAAATATATGGTACTATATTTCTTTTCATGGTACATTTTTTGGAAGTTCCTGAAATATCGAATATGACTTTAAAAAAAACTGAGTGCTGTTAACAAAATAATTTAAGTTTTAATAGCTAGTCCACAGCTTTTTTTCCTAATTAAGCTTATAGCGAAATTGTTAAATGCTCACGAATTTAAAAAAATGTTAACTTATTTATTAAAAATATAATTTAAGTTCCTTTCCAACTGTTTTTCAATTGGTTTTGCTAATAAACATATTATTTCATAGATTTGATACCAAAATTTTTATTCAATCATTATAAAAATCTAATGTTTTACATATTTTTCTTTTGAATTTCTATTACAGATTTAGTTCAATTCAAACAGCAAATGAGAAATTTGTTTTACGAAAACGCATTATAATGAATATCACGAATAATTTAACAATTTAGTACGATAATAATTACCAGGTAAACTAGTTTCTCATAATACAATGAGGAAAGAAATAGAGGACAAATTTTTGTTTATAAAAATTTTAGTTCAACTAGAAAATGTGTATGACATTAGATATTGTGAAATTAAAAGAAATTTGTTTCCTAAAGGGAGTGTTACAATATAAACATTATTATTCTTTTGAAAGCTATAGGCTTTATTATATTCAGTTGATATAAATTTGTCTGTGAATTTATTATCTTTCAAAATACCTATATTTTAATGCACGTTTTTTAAAAAAAATTAAAACTTTAAAAACAAGTACAATTGTAACGCAATATATTTATACATGAAATTATGTAAGACCACAAATGAATTATTAATAAAATCCTATTGAGAAAAAAAATCTTATGTAATAAAATGTCACAGATAATTTCTTCTACAAATTTCTGCTCATTTTACTTAAAAAGCACTGCAATGTACGAATAATAACTGATATCTAGTTGAGCACTTCTTTGAAAAAAATGTTTTTAAAATGTTGCTTCAAATGAAATTATACAGAAGGCATTTTTTTCAGTGTGCTTTGATGGTAAAAAAAAAAGTCTGTCAAACCTTTTAAATCACGTCTGTTCATCTTTAATTCATTAAATGTTTGTTCGGGATAACATGAGAGCAGTAACCATGAAAACAAACAGGGGAAAAAATCTCTTGAAGCGATCAAGGAAAGTGATGTTTTTATGAAATTTAATGTGCTGTCTAACGATGCTTTCACGTTCTTTTCACATTCCAAACGAGGCTGGAAAGATACTATCTCAGTGGTAGCCTGATTTTTTTATTTTACAATATTGAACCTTTTACCAGATGCTAAATATAGTTTCATTTTATTTATAAAAACAGTTTTTTAAAATGGATGGGAGTCAAGTAGAAATCAGGGGCTGTCACAAGCATTGCAGTACATAAATTGTGGTTTTTCCTTTTTTTTAGTACACTGAAAAATATCCTACTTAGGAAATGTATTAAATGTTGTATTAGAAATAAGAAAAAAAATCCCCTCTAGTGGTATTTTATACAAAATGCTACATATTTATTGTTGATATTTATAATATTAGTACTAATACCTAAAACTCTTTGTATTGAAGCAAAGATTTGTTAAGAATTTATAATGTTGGTTATATATATATATAGAGAGATATATTAATAAAGTGTGCCTTAATTATATATAATACCTGATTTTTCAAATCAAAGCTGTTCTGACAAAGGCAATTCTTACTAAGTTGAAGTAAATTCCTTAAGGAAAAAAATTTTATTATTAGGCCTAAAATAATTAAACCCAAAAAATTATAACGAATTAACACTGCATGAAAATTGACCAATTGATGTTATGATTTTAAAATATGTGATTAGTTTTCTTTTAAGTTTTATTCTGTTTCATCCATTTCGCATCTACTAGTTACATTGCTTTCGTTTCCCGAATTTTATACAAATAAATTACAGGTTAAAGTAAGCTATATTTGTTTTTCAATAGAAGATACTTGGAAAACTATCAAGAACAGAAACTAATGAGCTTTTATATAAACATTCGTATTAGTTTGAAAAATTAGGGTACCCCATGTTTAAATTAAAAATTAGAGATAAACTCAACTTTATATAGGCATCTGATGTTTAATTTCTACTAGGTGTGTTTTGTACTATTTTATTTCGAGTCATATTCTTTTATCTTTTTGTAAAGCTGAACATTTTTGTTATTGGATTCTTCTTCGAGCTCTAAGTCACTTTATGTAATAAATGTTACATTTCATAACATTTATTTCAAGCTCACTTAAAAAAACCTAACCATAAGCAATATATGTTTTATTAAAATTACGGAAGATTAATATTGAGATTTAACAGTATCACTGCTGTGTGTATGTGTGCGTGCGTGATGCATATTTATATATATATTATATATATATACTGGGCTGTCAAAAATATGTATAGGTTATAAAATCTGGAAGAATGTGTGTAAGTAAATGCTGGTAAATAATTCAAAATCCCATGTGTAAAGTCACAGTGTAAAGATGAATCTGTGTGCATATACTAAATATTTTCTTAACGTTATTATGGCTAAAATACATGTACTCATCAGAAGGTGTACACAGTGGATTCAAGTGTTTTAAGAAGATAGCTAAGGGCATGTGTAATTACTTTGCTGAGGAGCGAGTTAACTAATGAAAAAGGCAGAAGAATGGCGCAAAGATGCCAAATAGACATGTTTTGAATGGAAGACTTAGTAAAATGTTGGAATCACAAACCGAAGTGCCTCATATTTTGAATAAGCCTCTGTGAAGATGTCAATCTGAAGACAGTGGTGAAGGTTTCAAAGTAAACTGTAGATGTTACCCGATGACCAGTAAAAGATCTACGAGGAGTAACAACCGTTCGTCAAGACTATATTTGGCAGAAACTGCACAAAATATGAGGGACGATTGTGCCAGAGAATTCTAGTTCAGCACAGCCACCATAGAAGTATGGTTTCACAGTAAAAGATGTATTAGAGATGTAATGGTAAATTGTGTATTATAGACTTAACGGTAAATTGTGTATTAGGGACTTAATGATGCTGATCTGTTCGCCTGACAACCAGCCGTTTCCATTCCTCTTGCGTCACCGCATAAACGCGTTTATTTAACTGCAGCTTAAAACATCAGCATTGGAGTTTGTAATAGTGAATCATTTGTTGTTTTAAGTGTTAAATCCCTGTGTACTCTGAAAAGTCAGTATCGTTACATAAATACTTGAAAAGAGAGCAGTACTCGCTATCACCTATGAAACAACACGGAAAGGCATCATTTAATGTCAAAGGAAGTAATTTTTGTGCATCTCTTTGACACGGGTATGTTATGCTAAATGATATAGAAACGAAGGGCTTGAGTCTTGCTCGCTTGTTTTGATGGGATGTCAGTCTTACATATTCATGCATGATAACGCACATGGTTTCCATGTAATCAAGTCAACGACTTTTTGGAAACCAAAAACCTCAAGCACGATTGCCTGATCTTAATCCTGAGTAAGGGAGTGAATATTAGCGTCTCAGACGGACCTATTAATTTTAGCCATGGTCAAATGACTTCCTCTCTAAACTTCCACATCACATCAATGAGAAGACGTATAAGCTTCAACAGATTTAACGTGCATCGTCAACTCCGCATGGTTGATCTTCAGCGGTACTAGGCTCGAACTCACGGCACGCAAGTCATGAGTCTGTTGCCTTGACCACTAGGCCTCTGAAGCCACCAGATCTTAGTCCTATTAAATTGTGGGTATTTTCTGGGGAGTCAAGTTGCAATCCTTTTCATTTCAGGACTGACCGTAAGAGTTAACCGTAATGGTTGAAATCCTTTGAAGTTACAACTCATCACCCTTGCATAACACATATGAGTAATCGCTATGTTGCACACTTGGTCACCAGAGGTGACCAAACATGTAATTAAACTTTCAAATAATTATTTTTTTAAAATTTTTTCAATATAAAATATTAGTTTGCTAATTTATTATCTGCTTATTTATTGATCATTATTATTTATTAATTTATTATTTACTATTATTTCATTTATTATTTGTTTATTTATTCAAACTACTTCTTTGAATAATAAATGCGATCAAAATCCTTCTTTAATACCATTCACTAATACAAAAGAAGACGGAGTGTATTACATCGTATATACGTGTTTTCGTCATTATGAATTAGATGTCCTTCAATATCCCCATAAACATCAATTGTGCTTAACCTTTGGATGTCAGTTTATATCTATTATATAGATATATATATAGATGCATGTAAATATGAAACAATTAAATAAAATATATATTAGTTTAATATTGATTATCCAATTTTAGCTCTTATTTGATTTTTAGACACCATGGTAATTATGGAGCATAAAGAAATGATTATTCACAATTGGTAATATATTCAGTGACAGAAATTCCATCGAAAAACGACATTTATTCCATATCTATCACTATTTTCATTTTAACCAACCATTTATTGAGGTGGGTAGAATCTTATTACGTTTCCACACGTTTTCATCATCAATCATATTTTCTGATATACGTATGTAATATTTAAGTTCTTTTTATAATATATATGTTAAAGGTTGTGCTTAATAAATAATATGCCATGTATATAACTTGTACGTAACATTCGCTTATTACCCATTTACTATGCTGAAATATATATTTCGATTTTTTTCGTTTTTAGTAAAGGTTAATACGACGTCTAAAGTATTAAATGAATTTTTGAGATACATTTTTCTTTATGCATTTCTTTGTTTTGCTTACATTTAAATCTTTTCAACTTTTGCTGAAATACCCAGTTTATTTTTTTTTACAAACCTATTTTTTTTTGTTCCGTGTCTGCGATAGGAACAAATAATAAAAATGGTATACACAAATAACTTTAAAAGTAAAAAAAGTATAGATTCTAATCGTGAAAATTAATTTATTACTATCATCAATGCTTAAAATTATTAATTGTAATTTTTTGAATATTTTTTGTTTGTTCCCCTTTATATAGTTATTCGTTATTGATAGTCTTAATTTTAAAGGTTATCAGTTTAAGATTTAAAAGTGGAAAACAAATGCTACGTAAAATGTAAAAACGGATCTTAACATTAAAACATTGGAATTTATTATTTCTTTTAAATTTTAAGTCTCATTAAATATGTAAACTTTAAGATTTTTATTGCAAATATATATTAAAGCACTCCATCCCATTTTTTAAAGTGATATCTCGAACATTGCATGACTCCATATGCTACCTACATATTCTAATTACATATGCTATTGCTCTGCCTTTTTCATATCATGTTATTTCAAAGTAATCAATTTCAGCTCAATATTTTCTTTTCACTTCTACTTATTATTTCTCTTGATAGATAAAAACCCTGATTTGAAAAAAAAATAGTTAGAAAACCCGGTAAAATATGGAATAAAAAATGAGTTTTCTAATCACCAATGAGTCTTAAAATATGTGCAACTTAAAATTTTTGAAATTGTATTGTAATTAACTTTAAAACAAGCGAAACATATATTTCTTTAGCTTATTTTGTAATGAATGCATACAATTTAAATGTACATTATCTTATTTATAAAGATATATTGCATGCAAAGTCGAAGAAATAATTGTTTCGAGGCCAATGTATTTGGTAAATGATACAGTTTGAAAAAGTATTTTCTATAGCATTCTTTCAGAGAATGAAAGTAACTCAAACTATTTTATATTATGCGAAGTTATGCTACTCGGAAAGAAAAGTTTCCGATTTCTTAAAATTCAGCGTACAGACTTCATCAAAAATAACTTGCTCCCAGCGTGGGTTTTTTAAGAGTGTGTGGGGGGGGGAGAGGAAGGTGATATTTGTAAATTGAAATACTTTCAATTAATTCAACAAAGTAATAAAATTGTACTAATAGCAAATCAAACTGTAATTAATTTGCTTTATTTAATGCAAATAAGTCAGTATTTTTCTTTAAATATCGCACTTTAAGAGCTCAATGCAGAATATACAAGTAGAAAATCATAGCAATTACTTCATATTATGCTAATTCTTGTAATTCTTCAGATATTGCTAATTCTTGTTTGTATGCTTTTTTTTTTGAAAAAAATACTCATATGTTCTGAAGCTCTTAAACATCAATATCTATATAGATATAGGAAATAATAACTCACTAACTCACAGCGATATCTCTTGATCTATTAGACTTATAGACTTGAAGTTAGGAAATAATGTTTCTTTTGTTAACAAGAGATGCACTAAGATTGCGTTTTGTAAAAATCGACATCCAAAGAGAGTTGTGGAGGTGTTAGAAAAATTATCGCTTCTAAGATGTTATATCTACATTGAAATTCAGAAAACAAGTATATTTCCTTAAATAGGGATCCCATAATGACGCCTTTTGCAGTATTTGACTTTTCAAGGCCTTAAATGGGAGGGGGCGTTACGGAAGCCTTATGGATTGTCGTAGTCTATCACTACCTCTAAGATTACTAACTCCCCTTCGTGTATTATCTAAATCGGAATGTGTTGAATTCATAATGAATTACTATTATTTAATAAATCAATCTTATTTATTAACTTTTCTTAATTGAGAAATTACACAAATACTATTCAAATTTTAAGAACAATAAAACACAGTGGAGTATGAGAAGAATTCAATAATTATGAACGACGGAATCTTAACTGAATCTACGGTGGTCGACGCGTACAATTAAGCTACGCACTTATATTTAAATTGTGAAATCAAACTAACCTGATACCTTTTGTTATGGCAGGTTCTTCTAACTACTTCTTCAATATCTAGCTTGCTTTAATGAGCGACTTCAATCTCAGCTATCTCTCAGTTCTATCCCGAACTGATTTTATGTATACTAATCCCGACGACTATATTTCCACTAGAAAAACTACTCTCTCAATTCATTCTCTCTTCATTTCATTTCCCCTTTTATATCATTTTCGAACTTGCTAAACCTGAACTGATAAAATATCTTATTTGCATAAATCACACTTTTGGCTCTCGGTGGAGATTGGTTGAAATAAATAAAACATTTAAAGAATGCTAGAGAAGGTTAGTGAAACGCGTAAGCACCCGTCACACTTTGATGATTGAAAAATAGCATTATGAACTTTTTCTTGCTTATGTCTTTTTGACAGGGCGAAGTGTGTTTTGTAGTATACTTTTGGTTTTATATCTTTAATATAATTTTTTAGGCGGCATTTGAATGTTTTCTTTTCAGCTCAAACTGCTTATGTTCATCGTTTTTCTGAAATTTGCTTCCGGTATCATGATTAATATCCATTATTTCATAAAGTTCTTCCCTTTCTTGATCAGTTTCATTATTACCCAATAGGGATTGCAGATGCCATTTTCTTTGTCTTTATATTCTGCTTATTTATGTTTACTAGCCATAATGAGCCATGCAACACAGCTAAAAAAATATTACTTCGTTCACAGGGGAAAATATAGCCTGTTTATAGAAAATGCTTTGGAACAAAAGTTGGTCTCGTGGGGAACTCAGTCACCCCCAGTACCTTAAGATTAAAAAAAAAAAAAAACGTTAGCCATTCCCAAAAAAAAAAGGGAGATTTGTGATGAATACATTTTAGTTCGTATGAAAACTGTCATATACGAGGATACTGACAAGGTCAATGGTAACAAATAAGCAGTTTTCCCAGAATTAAAGATTTCGTGAGCCTGGGGTGACTCTTTCTCCCGCGCTATCTATTCTGGTTGAATCCATCCGTTTATTCTGAATATCACATTTAGAACAATAGCATTACAATTAGTAAGCTAAATATTCTTAAAAATTGCAAAATATATTAAAACTTCTTAAATATTTGTTAAAAAAATCTGCGTAGCGCAAATATAAGATAATCTTTTTTTCTTGATTTTTTTAATTTAGGCGAAAAACTATTTTTCTAGGGTATAGCGATTAAAAAATATAGATGCACCCAGATATATATTTATGAGAAAGAATTGTAGTTTTATAAATGCTATTTTACATATCTTGTTAAACAATAACCTTAAATATAAACTGTTTTTGACAGAGGAAAAAGAAAGGATCGAATCTCTACTGCATTCTAATTTTACTAGCTTCTAGAAAATATTAATCTCTTACGTAGTTCATATAGTGCATCATCATGGATGCTCTAACATTATTCTTGACATCTATTTCTTAGATTTTAAGTAACATGAATGAAAAAAAAACATTATTTTCCCAATCTTTACAAGCAAATAATGCCTTAAAGGCTTAAGCTGAAGAAGAAAAAATTAAGCACTTATTGTAAGAATTCTTGTCTGTGGGTTTATTATTTCAATCTAGTTTTTTAGAGTCTGGAAAACTGCAAAATATTGCGTGTATAAAGAGTTGGGAAATACTTTTATTTGAAAAAGTAACGCAAGTATAACAATTGGTTTCATTCAATTATTTAAATAAGAATGCGTGCTGACATCAGAAAACATAGTATACATACATGTTACTCTATATTTCAGCTACATGCAATCTTTAATTCTGGTTTCAATATTTGTCTTTCTGTGTCTATCTTTGTAACAATATAATCATTCGCTATGAACATGCAAATATCTATGGTAGAGATTCATCGCATATATTAAAACGTTTTGAACGATATGAATATCTTGCTCAGCTTGCAAATAAACTAATTTTATAGTTAGTTGTTCAGATTAGAATAATCTTATTTTTATCCTCTATATTTTTCGAATTTTTACTCTTAAATCGTTTAATTTTTCTCTTCAGATTTCCTCTAAAATTCCCATTATTTGGCTTATTTTTAGTATTAGTTTTTTATTTAATTGTATTTAACGTCAAAAATGAAATTTATTAACACATAATGTGCAATTCCTTACAGTTTACGATTATATATATAATATATATATATATATATATATAATATATATACATTTTAAATAAATGAATCTTATAAGTACGATTATTTTTAAAAGTTTCAAAATTAGTATCGTGATCCAAAAACTTATATTTGCAATGGACGTAATTAAGACATTTCGTGAATAAGCATGCTTATTGGTGATTTTAATACAAAAATACACTAAAATTCTTCCACTGATTCGGAATCTTGGAGAAATATTTGTTTTCAATTTGTTGGTGTATTTTGCCTTGGCTTAATTATGTGCTAAAGGAGAACCAAGCTGTTCTTGTTTCGACCTGTCTGAGTTAGAAACACTGTTGATGGATAATGGCATGAAAGCGCATAGTTTTTCTTGTTACCACTAGAAAATATGTTATAGTACTCATGTACTTTAAAAAAAGTACCACTTATTTTCATTTTACGTAGGTGCACAAATTGTTTTTGTGAAAATAAATTTCAATTCCTGCATTTCGTAAAATGACATATTTCACTTCATTTAATACTTATTTTCTTTTAATTTGATTATTACTAATACCTCTAACTATTTATCTGCACACAGATACGAAATAATGCTGAATATGTCATAAATTAGAGCTTAAGGCGATATGGTACCCTAAAAATCATTAAACTGTCGAAATAATTTTTTATTAGATTATTTGATACCCAGAATGTTTATTAATATTCTTGCAAAATTTCAAAGCCTTACTTGCATTTTTCATTAAATAATGGAGCAATGTGTGATGCTAAACAGCAACTACCACGCCTACATTTCAGATTATCTGCTAGAAAAGAGCCTGATAAAAAATGAATTAATTACTTTTCTAATGCACATCAATGAGATTGACATTATATATGCAGTAATAAATCATTTTAAGAAAGAATTGTGCAATTCATGCAAAAATTCTAGCTTGTGAATTATTTACTGGGAAGATCAAATGGATTTGGTCAAGATTTAAAAGTTGTGCGTGCTTTTTATGATATTATTTTGAATGAAATTAAAACTTCAAAACAGATTCTTCTTAAGCACAAATACTAAATCGTATTTTGATAATTCAGTTAATTAAAAATCTAATTTTTACAAGAATAGAAAAACTCTCCATTTTTTATATTTGTTTTTGGTGATATATATATATCCCATGTGTGTGAAACTCAACACTTTTATTATTAAAATATTTTAAGATATTTATTTAAGCAAATTCACAGATGTAGTTCTTAGATGTTGATATATTTTACCAAAAAATTGTTATTTGATTTTGCTTTTATTCGTGTACAATGTTTAACATGCGAAGGCTTTTAAAATAATAGAAATAAAAAAGAAAGGAATAAACGTCTTTTGTACATGTTGTGCATTAGCTGTGAGCATGGAATTAGCTCTGAAGTGTGTGTATTTTTTTATAATTATTAAAATAAAAGAAGTTTTATAAAATATTGATCTTTCATTCGTTTTTTTTCTATATATTCATTATGGCAGTATACTGTTTAATTGTTCTACATTTGTGCAATTTTTTATGGTAAGTAGTTTTAAATAAGCTAATCAACATTTCATAAAAGTATCAGACTATTCGATGAATATTATATCATTCTATTCATGGAATGGATACTTCAAACTCATATTTCTCCATGTTGAATTTTTGTACATATACTGTTATTCAAAACCCTAAGGCTTTTTTGATAATTGAAGTATGGGTTTGAAATATTTTATACACGTTCTGAAATGTATGTTTTGTAAAACTGTGCATGGAATTAGCTCTAACATATTTAGTACTTTTTCTAAAAAAATTCAAAACTAATGTTTTTTTAGGAATTTTTAGAAGTTTAACTATAAAAAAATTAATAAAAAATTTAAGAGCTGCAGCAGAAAAAACCCATGTACAGTTTTATGTAGTATATTATAAGGTACTTGGGAAAAAAATTTTGAAAAAAAAGAGATATTTAAAAAAGCTTTAGGGATTTAAAAAATGCTTTAAAAAGCTAAAAAAATTTAAATTTTACAAACATTTTGCAACAAATTAAAAAAAGAATTTGTATTGAATTATTATTAAATATTAACCCTTATAAAATACAATTAAACCAAATATCAAATATTAAAAATTTAAAAAAATGTGAAGATGTTACCATATCGCCTTAAATTAATTGGAAATTTAAGAGTGTTAATGATGCTTGGTATCATAAAAACTAAAAAAATTACATGCTGATTTTATTGTAGTCGGCTTTATGTCATAATTTGTTTCTCTTTTTTCCTTAGTTTCGCCCAAACTGGCAGTGTTTTTGTTTAAAATAACTTAATTAAGTTATTTTATTGATAATGTATTTTTAGAAGAAAATACGTCAGATCTATACACAAAATAATTAGAATTTGGCGTATTTGTTTATTAGAAAGAATATTATTGAAATGTGGAAAAAAGGAATTTTGTTTTTTGGCCTTTTGACAATTATAATTATTCTATTTTAAATAATTAAATTTGATGAACAAGTTCAAAAAATATTTTCTTTGGAAATATCATGTGTGTGTTTATTTCAAAATTTCAAAAAAAGAGGATGGATGGGTGATATTTCGACCGAAAATATTAGTCTCAAAAGACGTATTTGTGGTTAGAAAAGAGAAAAGAAAATCTACTGAAGACTTGCTTCCCTGTAAACTTTTGAAGAACCGGATCCAAACCCATGAATGTCGGTCACTTGATCGAAATCTCATGTTTTTGGATGATTGAGTATATAGTTTCTTCTTTCTGTCTTACTCTCACAAAAACCAAGATCCCCACTACTCAGTATGGGAAAGGTACGTTGCTTCCATGTCTTGCTTTCCATGTCCATCAACAGATGTCAGTGTAGGTCACAAAGTGGAAGTCAGAATAGTCGAAAGTTCAGTCTTGGAGAGCAGTTTCTTTTCGAAACTAGCCGTTTCCTAAGGGTTAAAGTACTGTGGATTTTTTAAAGATATAAAAAGAATTAAAATGCAGTGTCACTATTTTTGTTACTTAACTTTAGATTATTTGTCGACTCAGTGGCTTAGAGGTAGTGCACCCGTTACGTAAGCCCAAGTTTGAGGGTTCGAACCCGAATGGAGTCGACAGATTTTCTGGATGTAAAAACTATAGGAAAGCTTGACATATGATTATGTGGCATGTAAAAGATGCCTTGAGTATCAATTTGGCTCTAGTACTTTAGTCAAAATTAAATCACATCAACGTTTAGCATCCAATGAGAGTTTGAATTGAAATTAATTCAAGCGTTAAAATTTGGTAGCGAGAGTAACAACTATATGGTTACACCATGAAATAGCTTTTTCATTTGGGGACATGGGCTTGATTGACAATAAGAAGCCCATTAAAAGGAAAAAAACAACTGTAGATTATTTTTGTTGTGCAACTTTGAAACAAAAAGTTAGTTCGGATCTGAAATTAAAATATATGAGTAATTTCTGATAACATTTATAAAGATATAAAACAAAAAAAAATTGAATTAGAACTAACTAACATTTACAATCTGAAATATTTCCATAAAAATTATGCAGTGGGTAATTATACAATTACATTAAGTTTTTCTTACAATATTTAGTTTGTCGATCCTTTTTTTTTTGTATTTAATGCTGTTTTTTTGCATGTATCATTCATTCTTACGCTACTTTTATTATTCATTATATTCTCAAATTTAATGCTATAAAATTTACATGATTTGTAGAATAAAAGAGAAATAAGTTGAAAATTAACAATTACTTTTGAATCCAAGTAATGTAATGAAATAATACGAAACTGTAATTATAGAAAAACTCTTAATGGGGAATTTACCTTCCTAATTAATTTAAATGTCCTAAGCTAAGGATTAAAATTTGATATGAAATTTCTGGATGTATAAAAGTGTTCTTAAAGTATTCTTGTTACTTAGATAACTTTTTCCTTTTCCCTCTTTTAAAAATTCTTTTTTTAGTTAAGATATTATCGATAAATGAAAAACATTAAGAGTCAAATTTGTCTGCAATTCAGTCTTTGAACTATTGGACAGGTAAAAGTACTTAAAAAGAAGAAAAATAGATATTTGAGGTAAATATATATGCCTACAAATTTTAATGGAATGCATTAAAGTCAAATAAAAAAATCGATTAAAAACTTTTTTTGCCACTATAATGTATACCAACAAGACAATAAAATGTTGGAATAACCTGTTATTTACATACCAACTGTCTTTCAGTATTTCAATAAAGACAATAAAGAATAAAGTTGAATGACAAAGAAATTCTATAGTCATCGAATTTGAAAAAAAAAACAACTCTCTTTTATTTTTCAATTGTTACTAATTCTAAGAACCAAAAAATTTAACATTTTCTTCACTTATATCAACTTTACATTCTGCCATTAATAAGTTTATTTTTCGGTTTTCTTTGAAATGTACCTTTGGCTCTAAGAATGTTATTTGTGCAAATTAAAGAAAACAAGTTATTTTTGAGAAATTATGATTAAAAAACAAATTAAATTATTTTGTTTTATAAAAATAATCGTGTCATTGTGTGTGTTTAAAAGAATTCATACTGTGAAATTTATTAATTAATGCGATTAAAAAGCAATATTAAAATAGTTAAATATCCTATTCCTCTTTTTTTGTGAAATTCAATTAAGAAAATATTTTTTTTTAAATTTTATTTCTGTGAACCTAAATTGAATTGTAAATGGTCATACACGATACTAAATCAGACTTATTGATTCTACATTCAATTAATTTTGAATTTTTTTGTTACTCTATCATTAAACTTCAAATATCTCGGCTTTCTAATTAATTTTGAATAATTTTTACGATACTTTTTCCTATTCAAATATTTTGAAAGTATAATTGATTGAGAAAATTTTTAATTGATTTATATTTCGTGATGTTTTTTTAAAGTTGAATTGAGCTTCAATTATAAATGGGTGCACATATTCAAAAATTATGTTACAGTTAGTCATTTTATTATTTTTAAAAGTGAGTTATCATAACTCATGATGTAGTATTCAAATGTAAGCATAATTTATTTTACATCGTCATTTTGAGAGCAGCTCATTTGAATATTAAAATTGTTCAAATTATTTTACTGATTTAGAAGTAATTTGGGATTGTTCATAAATGTTGCCGAATTCTTTAATTTCATGTTTTTAGCGTCGTCAAAGTTTCTGCAAAGATGTATGATACATAGTTTTTTTTTAATTTTTGTAATACCTAAAAATAATGATTCATGCACACATACATACACGTACGTATATGTCTAGATCTTATTCTAAATTTGCGTACATTATTTATTAAAAAAATGTGCATATTGTTACTGGATTGAGCGATTTTAGATGTAGAAAAGGTTCAAGTAATTAAAAAATAATATTATTGGCATTAATGTGCAACAAAATAAAGAAATCGCCAATGGCTATTGTGTAAGATACGACATCGTGTCATAGGATCTTGTTTGCATACTTTAGAGGCATCAAATTGTCCTTCTGTATGATATTCAGGTCAGTACGTCCACCTACTCTCATATCATCACACCACCTATTGTGTAATGTGATCTCTCTTGAACAAATATTGGGTCATTAAAATTGCACCTTTCTCGACGAACCAAAACACTTCTGGCATCACATTCTAAACCGAATCCAGACACACACACATCCGTAAACAGCCCTTGAATCCATTCACTTTACTTCCAACCTCGATGCTCAGCAGCCCCCTTTCTTCGGATGACACGATGTCTTGCCGTCAACGAATACAGACTATTGGCCTACATGCATACAGACTATACGCTTGAAGCCCATTTCAGATTTAGATTAAGACCTTTCGTATTTTCTTTGAATCTGCATCGCATTAGTGGTTTTGACTCGACAAGCTGTTTACTGGATATATCGGTCATTATTTGAGTAGTAACTCGTGGATGACCTTAATCTGGCTGACGTTGAACATATCTTGTTTATTGGAATCAATTTCACAGTCTTACAATGATATTGCCCTCTGAACAGAATCCACTACAGTTCTTTGTTTTTTCCCGGATTCCAGACTCTCGATAATACACCAAGCTATAGTCCCCGTTAGATCACGTTATCGTGATATATTCCAGTCCCCCCCCCTTTTTCTTTAAAAAAAGCAACAGAAAGGTTAAATTTCTCCACTGCGACAACGCAAAACAACAGTTTCTACGAAATCTCTGTACTTATTTCTTTTTTCTGATTTTTACCCCATGCATGCTGATTTGCATATGAAGTTTTTTTTTTTCCTGTTTTCTGCTACATTTTAAATTATGGTTATTTTTTTACGTTCGTTTCTTGATTCGTTATCATTGAATCCACATGGCTCTCTAACTTTTTTGAGCAGCTTGTGTTATCCACTGTGACCTAGGTAGTCTAGTGGTTATGGTCATGAACTCGTGGCCGGCGTATCGTAGGCTCGAGTTCTGGTGCCACTGAAAATCCATCATGAAGAGAGCCTAATGAGTGTTACTCTTTTAAGCTCAAAGTCCTGTTGGCATGGTGATGTAGTTTGGAGAGGGGGTGGGTCAACTAAGGTTTCAACCTCACATGACTTAAAAGAGGCTGAAAATTACAAACTCCATCACCATTCTCTCTCTTGTTACTTCCTAGTGTGATGCAAATATAAATCTTACTTACTCTATATTATAGCCCCAAATATTTTTATATAACTTTGCACACAAATTATAAATTAGATGGGGGAAAGATATACCTAAATTTCCTTTAATACTGTGGATTTTGACATCTTGTACTGTAGAAAAATTACTTCGCAGTGATTATTCAAAACCGCAAGGTGCAATTTATAACAGTTTATATATATAACACAAAAACACCTTCTCAAAAATTTGATAACCAAGCAATTTTCCTTCAGATTAGAGCCATTCATACAAAATATGAATTATTTTCTGCAACAACAACCATCTTGAGAAAATTTAGAAAACAATTACCAATTCGTTTCCACAATCATCCATTTTCTAGGAAATCTCATATAATTGAAATCAAAAGTGCCTAATTCCGTTCCCCAAACGCATAGAACTTAATCTTACCTCTTCGAGCTGGATGATTATCCTTCCAAAATATAAACACCATCTTCTCTATGCTGAAAAGATAACTTTTCTCTCCTGCTGAAATTTCAATTTCATTTGGAGGAGTGCTGAAATTGCAGATATCATTTCCATTTCTACGGTTAATGAAATGCTGACTGCGTCTTATGTTGTTTTCCCTAGGGTCGTTAGGCACATTCACTGGAATATTAGGGGAACATTTAATTGTAATGCACTTCGCTCATCTGGCAAGGAGGACGAACCATTAGTCGAACCGAGCATTCCTTGAAGAACAGAGAGACGCTCTTTAACAATTCTCCAATGACTTAACTGTTGGGTCCGATTGCAGAAATCTCAATGAAAATTTTGAGAGATTCTTTTACAGATTCTTCCTGCATAATTATAAAGGGAGAAATGCCGTTAGTACCAGGAACTTACATTATAAGATATTTTCTGTGAAAACGATAGAGATTTTATTATCGACAATTGGTTTGGATTCGTTGTATTCTACGCATGATTTCTTAATTTCAAAATAAAATTTATTTCATAAAGGCGTATTAATAAATCGAATGAATTATGAATTGCAGTTAAATGTATTATGTTTTCTCTAGACGTTAAATAAATTATGCATATAATATACAAGACTGTACCCACCCTCTTTGCTGAGTTTTTCATTATATCACATAACTATTCATTGTTTTAAAGTTAGTTTTATCTAAGTCTTATCATTCAGCTTTTGATTATATTGAATAACATTCTTGTATATTTTGCGTCTTCATTTATAAAATACTAAATATGAATTTTTAAAAGCGGGAGTATACTTACCTTTTACGTCCCCATAACCCCTTTCTCCTTTGGAAGTCAATTGCCCCAGAAAACTCATTCTTAAAATATATATCTCTAATCAAGAAAAGAAACATGCTTACTGATTTTCAACCTGTAGGTCTAAATGTTTAAAGACGAGAATTTTGTCATCCTGTGACGGGTGCTTACGCGTTTCACTAACCTTCTCTCGCATTCTTTAAATGTTTTATTTATTTCAACCAATCTCCACCGAGAGCCAAAAGTGTGATTTATGCAAATAAGATATTTCATAAGTTCAGGTTTAGCAAGTTCGAAAATGATATAAAAGGGGGAAATGAAATGGAGAGAATGAATTGAGAGAGTAGTTTTTCTAGTGGAAATATAGTCGTCGGGAGTAAAGTCTATTGAAAAGTATACATAAAATCAGTTCGGGATAGAACTGAGAGATAGCTGAGATTGAAGTCGCTCATTAAAGCAAGCCAGATATTGAAGAAGTAGTTAGAAGAACCTGCCATAACAAAAGGTATCAGGTTAGTTTGATTTCACAATTTAAATATAAGTGCGTAGCTTAATTGTACGCGTCGACCGCCGTAGATTCAGTTAAGATTCCGTCGTTCATAATTATTAAATTCTTCTCATACTCCACTGTGTTTTATTGTTCTTAAAATTTGAATAGTATTTGTGTAATTTCTCAATTAAGAAAAGTTAATAAATAAGATTGATTTATTAAATAAGTAGTAATTCATTATGAATTAATTCAACACATTCCGATTTAGATAATACACGAAGGGGAGTTAGTAATCTTAGAGGTAGTGATAGACTACGACAAAAGGACAATAAAACTGCGATAGCGTTAACAAAATATGAGAGTTTTGCCTGCAAATATCATCCATGTACTGTTAGAGAAAGTATCTGTGATTTGTGCCCTTTATTAAAGTAACACCCATTTGACGCATTTTAGTTCAGTTTGATTGGATTTTTTTCTAAAATTATCAAAGAAAAATTGAAAAGTCCTTAAGAGTAGGTAAATGGACTTTCTCTTAGTTAAATTATTCCCTGGAATTACGATTTTTCTTCCCATATTAAAAATAATTATAACAAAAAGCAATACAAAAAATTAAGTCAATACCTACTTTGAATGGATGAATGGAAAGTATTTTATTAACGATTAAAAATTTGAAATATATATATAGGGAAAGAGTGAAGTAATAGTAAGATTTCGAAAAAGAGCATGATTTGTCTGCATAGTTCTAACAATGCACAACCGGTTTGGCTAGTTTGGCTGAAAAACAGGATTTTCGACGCCAACTGTTGTCATTGTTTTAAAAGTTACATTACAACAATGAAGACGAATCTAAGATGGCGTCGAAAACCAGTAATTAATGAATTGATATTTAAGAAAACTGTATTTACATCAAATGTCATCCAATTATAAAAAATCTACTTCGACGCCAACTGTTGTCATTGTTTTAAATGTTACATTACAACAATGAAGACGAATCTAAGATGGCGTCGAAAACCAGTAATTAATGAATTGATATTTAAGAAAACTGTATTTACATCAAATGTCATCCAAGTTTAAAAAATCTATTTGAACTTGATTGGATGAATAGAAACTACTTTATTAAAGATTCGAAATTTAAACAAGATAAGTATAAATAAATATAGAGAGAAAGTGAGATCTAATAGTAGGAATTGAAAAAGAATTGCTTGACTCTGTCTAACCAAGCGAGCACTAATGTCACTGGGGGCTGAATTAGTCCAATGATCAAGGTATAGGATCATGAACAGCATGTAATGAGTTCGAGCCCAATACCACTAAAAACCCGCCGTGAAAGGGAGCAATGCACGTAAAATCTGTCGAGAGCTCAAACGTTCTCCCGTTGATGTGTAGTAGTTAGGAGAGGGGGTGCCAGTTCAGGTGTCATCCTCGTCACTTGACCATGGTTCAAAATTACGAAGTCCGTCTCCAAAAACCCTTGGGTAGCTGAACAGTGCGGCGTTAAAATTCACTCACTCCCTCATTCACTAATGTCAATGTCGAGTGAGTATTAATGTAGTAGTATTAATGTAATGTAATGTTCTCCAGTATTAATGTAGTAATTAAAAAAATCAAAATTTTTATTAAATAGCTTTTTTTTCCAGATGTTTCTTAGAGCAAAATAGTTCATCTTAGTTATAAGTAGAATGACGCGATTATTATTAAAAGAAAGTTCTACTATCCTGATGTAAACAAAGCTACATTCTTAAGAAAATATTGGAATCTACAAAAGTGAATTTTATCAGATGTTGATGAAGTACCATGTATTTGTCGTCCAAGTGAAGCACACAGCATTTGCTTGTGGGAGTCCATAACTTCAAATGATTGCCTGGTTATAAAGGACACCAAACACACTTCTGGCCACCGTAAATGCAACACCCTGAAGGAAGCACGAAAATAACATGAAATTTACAACATGCATTAGAGGAGGTGATATATCCAAATGATTAGAATTTCAGCGCAGACACACATCACGCACGCCTGTGGCGCCACCTCAAAGCGTTATTTATGGCTTGGAGATTTCGACGATTTCAAGTTCGGCAATTGTGTTTTTCTTGTGTTTTCTTCAAAAAACGATCAGTTATATCTCATAGAAAACCGCGATCAGCTTTTGATCAAGTATCCGAGTTCGACAGAGAAAGGATATGGGTCTACCGAGATTGTGGATTATCTTTCAGGGTGAGTGATTGATTTTGGGGTTTATTGGCGCAAGAGCCGATTTCGGCTATACTGCGCCAAACAATTGTTTTAATATCTGTGGTCTAGACGGGAAGAGAAAGAAAGAATGAATTGAATGACAAGAAAGAGGGTCGAAAATAGAGAAGGATCACTAGGGTACCCCGGGTTCGTGAAGCTCGCTTTTACCAAAGACAGTTAACCTCGTGGGAAAAGGAAAAGATCACTAAGGCACCTAGGGATTGTGACACCCGTACTCACCTAAGGAAGGTGAGCCCCCTGAGGGGTTATCTTTCAGTGAAATTGGTAGTCGTATTGGACGAAACCAATCAACTGTAATGCAGATATCTGACCATTGGATGCAGGAGTTTACGATGGACCGATGTGGTCGATCGCATCCACCTCAGTGCACCGCTTCACGTGAGGACAGGCAAACTGTGTGCCTGGCAGTGACGGATCACTTAGTCACACCACGAACCATAGCACAACACATTGAGTCTGTAACGCATCATTCAGTGTCTGCGCGTACCATTTGACGCCGTTTACAGCAGAGTGGTATGTCCGCAAGAAGTCCATTGCTCGGTCTACCCTTGGCGCAGAACCACAGACGTCTCCGCCGCCAATGGTGCGATGAAAGAAGGATGTGGGCAACAGAATGAAATGAAGTTGTCTTTACTGACGAGTCACGCATCTGTCTGCAACACCACGATGGTCGGATTCGAGTCTGGAGACACTGTGGAGAGAGGATGCTGAACAGCTGCGTTATGTACCTCCACACTGGTCCTGCATCGTGTATTATGGTACGAGGCGGTATTGGATATCACTTTCACACTCCTCTAGTACGCATTGCCGGTACTTTAAGCAGTCAGCGCTACATCTTCGAGGTGTTGGAGCCAGTTGTCCTACCTTACCTTCAGTGCTTAGCCACAGCCATATTTCAACAGGATAATGCGCGACCACACGTGGCACGCATTGTCCAATGGTTCTTCGTCAATCAACAGATTGAATTGCTTCCCTGGCCGGCTAGCTCTCCGGACCTTTCGACTATAGAAAACATGTGGTCCATGGTTGCTCAACGATTGACCCAGATTACACCCCGTGGTGCCACACCAAATCAACTTTAGCAACGTGTGGAAGCTGCTTGGTCTGCTGTACCCCAAGAACACATCCAAAGTCTATTTAAATCAATGCCTAGGTGTATGGCAGCGGTGATCTCCAACAATGGCGGCTACTGTGGCTACTGATTCTGGCAGGAACCACACTTCACAGAAGTCTATAAATTTAACCATTTGATACTTGGTCAACATGTTATCTACAAAATATATGCTGTTGTGCTATATCTTGTCTTTCTTGGTGTTGCATTTACGGTGCCCAGCAGTGTACATTTTATTGAGTTACTTTTTCTGTGCCGATGCGGAAAATAATTAGTTAGGAATGTTGGGATGTTTTGTAGTTGCTGGAAATCTGCAATTAAATTAGTAAGAGGACATGAAAAAAGAAGAACAGAGTCCAAGACACATCAAAGTACTTTGAGAAAAATTATGGGAAATTTGCAAAATAGAACATACTAACACTAAACAAGTAGAAATACATAGAGTTCCTGATATCTCAGATAGTAATCCCCATGAGGTTTTCAATAGAAACCTTCAGTATGGCATCAAAAAATGAAAAGAGACTGTATGAAGCGAGTCAGTCTAAAAGCAACAACATTGGCCGTTTTTCGTTTTGGAGTTAGAATATATGTTTTGAGAGATTTTTTTTTAAAAACACTGTTGGCTGAGGTAATTGAATAGCAACATTTCATGGTTATAGTGAATGAAAAAGCCTTAATTGCCTTAAATATATATATATATATATATTCATTTCTTAAGTCTTATCTAAAGGAAAATTTATGTTAAATAAAATAAGTTTTATTTAAAATGGTGTAGAAATAAAAACTTAACAAAATAGTTGCATTTTCTGTCCATCTACTTCTACTACTAACATTTTAATTTTTGGCTTTATGTTCAAACTCGTAAGGTTATTTCCAAAACCAATTTAATGTTTTCTAACTTTGTAAAACCGTATTAATTTTCATGTATTTCTAAATTGATCCAAATCAAAAAAGTTCCTATACATTCACAATTTCCATTGCAAGGGAACTGTGATTTGAGCTCATATATTTATGTTACATATTTCAATGCTAATTGCTACACTCTTACTTAACTTTATGCCATGTTATCTGAAACTCTTATAGAGTTCCAAGCTTTAACGCAATAAAAACAATGTTGAATTATAATGAACTCATATGAACTCTTGATTTAATTAGCTTTGAAATCATACCCCATTTTCTTCAATGAAGTTATTTGTTATTTTGATGAATATTGATTATTTCAACATTTTCTTTCTCAATGATCATTATATATATTAAGTTATTAATATAAATTGCTAAGTATTTTAGTAAAGTATAAATTTTTAAAATTTAAATACAGGATCTAAAAAGGAAATAATTATACAGCGAAAGTAGTCAATGCAGATTCATATTTTCCGTACGAAATTCTGAGCCAACTAAAAATAGTGCGTGAAGTCTCTCAATTAGAGCAAAAAATATTTTAATTTTAACATAGTAAAAAAATTTGACTCGGGCGAAAGATACAGACAAATCCAAATTAGTCTAGACTTCAAGATAATTACACATATTTTCATTTTATTTCTACAGGACATTTCGTAAAATACAGCTTGAAATTAAAATTAATTCTTAAATCACTTTGAATTTCTCCAAAGTTTTATACTAAGAATACTAAGAGAAGATAATTAAAAATTTTGTTAAATAATTTTTTTAAAATTTTAATAAATTAAATAAACATATTAGATAATTTAAAACTGTTTTCAGTGCTTTCACATATTAAAAGAGACTAAAATACGTTGAAATAAATTTTTGTGAATCAAGATCTTATTTTTAAAAAATTATTTTTTCTATGCTCCTTAAAAATGTAATTTTATTTCAGGAAGAAAATATTTTTTGTTTGATACTGCATTTAATTAAATTAACAAAGTTTTCGAAAATTGTTTTAAATAGATATTTTAATGTTCCTATGTTAAGGGCTGAAAAATGTGCTGCAGACTTAAAAATTAATTTAATATTTCCCACTTATATTAAAACTAGTTGAATTATCCTAATTTCTTTATTTAGATAATTATTTATTTCCGTTTACTTAATAATTATATTCTAATAATAGGACACATTTAAATTTTTCATTTCTACTTTATGAAACATCGATATTTTCCAGTGTAATGTCTTCTTATGCATATTAATTTAGATTATGAGAAATTATTATTAAAATATAAGTACCACTGTACATATAATGAAATTAAAGATTTCTGGGTGATCGCTACAAAGAAATTAGTTGATATAAATAGTTGAATTGTATTTAAAGTATAGTATTACTGTAGCTACATTGCTTAAATGTGTATTGTTAGTCAAAATAACATTTTTACGTTAGGATTTTGAAACAGAAAACTTTTAAATGAATTGGATGATTGACTTCAGGCTAAGAGAAAAAAACCGACTTATTTCTTATTAAATTTAATAAATAATATCTGGGCATTTAAATATACCTAACTTCAAAAATAAAAATATCTTTCACTGGGAATTTATTACTTCTATTTTTAAAATGACTTGTTGATTTTTCAACTATAAAATTTTTAAAAGAAAGGGGCATATAAGCTTTAGACAGAGAATTAGATATTTATAGATGGAAAAGCTATCACCGAACTTTAACAAAATGTTTCTAAGCCGAATTTTTATTTAACTGTCCAGTAGTACAATATTATCAAAATATAATTCATGCTTTTCTCCCCTAAGTTATTAATGAAGCTCATAACGTTTTATGCATAAATAATGAACATTTAGAAGCAATTAAAAACATTAAAACATTGAATAATACGTTATTAATGTTATATTTTATTTAGAAATTATTTATTGAAATTTCTTCGGGAACAAAAATATTACTTTCTTAACTCGCAGCATTTAATCAATATACAACATACTATTTATATATATACAAATAATTTGAAAAATTATTAATCTGTGAAATTTTCTATATATATATTACATTTATATTAGTTTTAATTTAGACTCTTTCTAGCCTTCATTTCAAACATTAGTGTTAGCTAATAAACATGTAATCTTTAAAATATTACACATAATTTCATTTTTTTTAAATGCAGTTTAAATCCTCAATATATTTATACTTCAATATAAACTTAATTATATCTATATTTATTCATAATTTGTAATATTTTAATATTTTACTGTTAATCAAAATTGAATATTCCAATTTTTCTTAAAATAAATCTACCAAAAACAAAAATGAGTAAAATTAAATTTTCTAAATTGTAAAAATAAGTTTCCCTTTCTTTAAATGTATGCTGTGTAACATATTTTATTTTTATTGTAACTCTTTAAAGGGCAATAATATATCCTTATAATTCGAAAAATTATTGAAATTAATGACAGAAATGAGTGAAAAGTTTTTTTTAGATAGGAATCAAAGAATCAGTTTCAATTAAATTAGTTGTGACTAGCAATATTTAAAATCTGACATGTAATAACAAATTGTATTGTGGTTGTATTATTCCGTAAAATGCATACCACTTGATTTAAAAATGGAGAGTCTAATCCATAGAAAAATCTCATTGCTATCATTTATCTAAATAATCTTGTCACTGAAACTCAGTTTCAATAGTTAGTAAAAAAGCGGTTAACAATACTTATATTATTTTATACATAAAATATATTAATTCACGAGATTTATACAAGAACCCATATAATGTAAAATTTGTATTCTTTTTTCAAATATATCTCTTAAAATGGTATAGCTAAATAGTATGCATCTAAACATAGAATACTCTTTTATGGAATGCTTACATGTAGCTACTTCAGTATCGTGAATATAATTTTTTAAAGAGTTTCAACAAATTCAAAAAACGAAATTCTTTTTATTTCGTTTTAAATTCCTATATGAAGCTTAACCGCTATACCGCTTATGTGAAAAACATCATAAGCATAAATTTTAAACATTTTCAATATTTTCCTTAAATTTATTTTTTTCTATTTCAAATTTAAAGTTAAACTCTTCTCATCTATATATTTATTAGAACAAAAACTACAAGTGTTTTAGTAAAAGCAGATGTCATTACTTTAACCAAGATGTCATACTTTAAAACGCGTTTTACTCGAAATGTGATTTTTTGAAAATAATCAAATGGGTTCAGTGATTGCTAAAAATTTTTGAGCATAATTAACTGAATTTTTTTCTGTAGGTTATGTATAATTTTAAAATTGTTTTAACCTTCAAATTTATCAATGACTGTTTTATTACAAAATTTACAGTCTCTTATTTGAATATAATTACTGTTTTTTTAAGCATTTTCATATAGTAACCAAGATAAAGTGATCGAGTTTTTGTAAAAAAGAAAATCTCTTATCCTGAAAGGTATTTCAAAATTGAATAATATAGCAACACATTAGATTGAAAAAATTGAAAATTTGTTTATAAACCTTTGGTGCAGAATGGGGCGCGTTTATGCTATTTTTTGTCAATTTTTACCTATTTTTTCCCATTTTAGTAAAAATAATTTCGTTTTCTATTCTTAATTTTAGCGCATTTTTTTTTAAAATGCACTAAACAAATCTAAAAATAACAAAAAAATCCCCATATCTCATTTTTTTAAAAAAAATGCTGTCACAACCAGTCGGATATCTTAACTGTTCATTTGGAAAATTAACATCTTTTAAAAACACACACTGGTGAGAAATTTAATAATGTGTTCAATCATTATTTTTTTTAAAGAATCCTCTTATGATTCAATATTTTTAGTTTTATTTTAATGCGCAACTCAGCCAAGCTGAAATTTTAATTAAATTATCAAAAAATACTAGTTAATTTCATAAATTTTGAATATACATTTGGGTATATCTAATTCATAACTCAGCATATAAATCCTTCCTATTTAAATTTATTGTTTTTATTGCATTATATTATCTTACGATATCTGTTATTTTAAAATCTACAAAATGAAGCTCTTAATTCTAAATTAATCGAAAAAAAGAGCACTTACAAAAAATATTTTTTTAATATTTTAATTTGTTTTTTTAATTTTCACATTTTTTAAATTTTTTTTGCTTAGTATATGTATCTTATTACATTATGTTCAAATTTTTAACAGAAAAAAAATATTTTCAGTATATTGCTTGAAAATTGAAAAATACTTTTCGCATGTTTATGAATTTTTTAGTTATTTTTATTGTGCTTTATTTTTTTAAAATTAGATGTAAAATATATAATGTCAATATTTTCAAAAACAATACATCGAAATCTGAATGCTGAAATAAAAGAAAAAAATTGAGTATCCTTGATTTTTCTGGAAATATTAAGATAATTTATCAAAATTTGATTTGTAATTACTGAAAGAAAACAGTGAATCCAAAAATGGGATAAGTATAAAAGAAATGACGTACGTAATTTAGAATAAAAATGATGTTTATAAGTTTTTCTTTGCTTTTAGCGAAATAAAAGGAGTTTTTTTTTTAATGGGACGTAAATAGTTTTTCCCCTTGAGATTTTCAATTCAAATAACTTCAAAACATTTAATAGTGAACCTACTTGCTAAATTAGATTAATGAGTTTTCTTGCTAATTAAAAGTTATTTTAATATCACAGAAATATGAATGGTCATGCATCCAAATTATGAAAAAATCTAAGTTTTTGAGGATTTTTGTTTCTTAAAACTTAATTAAATATTTTGTTCACCTTAGATTTTTTTTAAAATTATTAAATAGAAGTTCCTATTTTTAAGAATTTGAGTTAAAATTATCTTTTTTAAAATCAACGATGCAGCCTCAAATCTGATGCTTAGGATAAAATCATCTTTTTACTTTCCCGTTTATATGTTATGAATGCTTGATTTATATATAATGCAGCAGTGTTTAAGTAACCAATAAGTCTTTTACTGTGAGATTTTTTATGTATGCAAGCGTTTTCGTAAAATCTGAATAACAGCACTGAGACTTTCTCTATTTTGATTTATACATTGTCGCGGCCCAAAGATCGGGGGTGTGAGAGGGTTCGAGGAAGTAGACATGATCATAAAATAACTGATTTTATTTAATCTTTAGCACTTAATAGAGTATGGAATTTTTTAACTTAACTCTTGGAGTAATATGAAACCCTAATAAAACCGTAATCAAAAAACTAAATTAAGGAAAGTACATATCTGGAGTGAAAACGTCTTGTATGATCCATCTTAGAACCCAAAAGTATGGTCAGCTCCAAGGTTGGTTACTTAACCCTTTTTCTAATAGATTCTCCGTCAAATATTAAAAGGTCACTGCTACCAGTCGCTGCTTGCGTTTACTAACACTTGGATTTCAGCTTAACGATCAACGCTTAACCATTAACACGCATACTCAATGACCGGCACTTAAATAGTAGTTATATTTGCACAAAAACAAGTCACCTTTATAGAAAGTGTTATTTTAAGCTAAAATCTCATTTAAAGAATATTTTGCCCAAGTGCATTTGCAGAAAACCCGAATAGACCCCGTTATGACCACTACAATTTTTATCACGTTTATTTTTATGTTATTTCGAACTGCACAATTATCTCAGTTTCAAATCCAATTTCACACATATGTTGATTTCTTTTGTATTTAAAATGATAAAACAGAAAACATATAATTCACACACGTACACATTCTAATTTTATTAAATTACTTCAAGAGACAGAGCACGATTAAATAGACAAAAAACGGTCAAAAATCAAATCGTTTAGCCTAAACTATTCTTTTCATTTTTGTATCAACTCACAAAATTCGAGAATTATAAGTTTAAAAAAGGATACAAAATTATGAAAACCTTTATTTTGTTTGTTTTTATTCACATCCCAATGGCAAATAAAAATTTTAAGATTTATCTGAAACAAACACTGATTTTTCTTTGTTTAAAGTTTTAAGGGATTTTTTTCTACTGTGCCAAATTTTTGAAATTTTTAAACTAATGCTATGAACATACTCAACACAAAAGCTGGTATACATTTTCTAATCAAAGCAGTAATTCATTTTTGTAAAAATAGTTTAATTTATATTTATGCAATTTTAAGGAATTTTTAATAAGATTTCACAAAAAATAATAAAATAATATTTCATTAATGTTACAAAAAATTCCATGCAATATTTTTTGTACGTAGTTCCATATACTTGTAAATCAAGTTTCATGCGGGAAAGCCGATAATTGTTGGTGAAGAAGCATTTTCAAATCACCTCATAAATTTTAAATTTTGTTTTTTTATTAAAAAAATTAATAGGTTTCTTTTTGTGGAGTTTTGAGGAAATATAATGTTTTATGTAATACATATACATGGGTTAATAGCAAAAAATTGCTAAAAATTCTTAAATCCAACAGAGTTTTAATGAATCAAACCTTGTCCTCTTCAATCATTTTTATAGTCACGATCGATATAAAAAAAGGAACACGAAGAAAGAAAAATCCCTTAGATATTTAGCAAAATTTAAAAAAGCCCATGCTATATAAACATGTTTTTAATAGAATTTTACAAGCAAGGTCGAATTCTTTTAAAAGTAAAAATGGGTGAAATTTCTTGACAGGCATACAGTATTACAAATCGGTTATTATCGCCCCATTACAAGTGTCTACCACACATGTAATGGATTTTTAATTTTCTTGAAAAAAGATTAAATGTGCAAAGTATTAACACATATACAGTAAACAGAACTTAAATATTCATTAAATGAATCATTTTACTCTTTATAAATATAAAGGCCTTATTTTCATGGTGCATTAAGAAATTTAAGAAAATAAAATAGTTCAAAAAATATATGTGGTATGCTGAACTAGACTTGAAGAAAAACAATCATTTACAGGAACATAAGATTGCTAGGAGTAAATATTAGTATTCAAATGGGGGGGGGGGGTATTTTAAGTTTGTTTCTTCATAAAATAAATGTATACGTGTAAGAAATGAACTTGGTTACTCCATAAAATTATATTTATCATTTAATGTAAAACTTGTGAGAAAACATAGTCATATATTATAATACGATCACGAATGTTTTTTTTTCATTGCAGCCTTATGATTAATATGATTCCGTATGATTTATGAACCCTTTCTTTTAGAAAAAAAAAGTATTCAAATTTATGTATGTTCGATCTTTTTTGGCTTTCTGTATAAAAATGTAGATAAGGTTATACTTATGTACGACAATCAACAATTTTAAAATAAGGCAAACTGTATCTCTTAGTCGTAAAACAGTTCACATATTACAAATGTAAATTTCGATCCGATAGTAAATAAAAAAAACTCAAAAGTATAAGTTTTAACTTATTTATTATTTATTACTTATTTTATTACTTTAGCTCCACAATGTTGGAAATATTTTGTATTGATTTACATTAATATTAAAGAAATGATTATTTAAAATTAAAATTAATTAAATTATATTTAAATATAATAAAGTAAACCATACCAATGCTGTTTCCCTTAGTACATGCATATTTATTTTCTTTGCAAGATAATCTGTTATAAATACAATCCCAACTCTGAAGTCAAAAACACGAATATACATCAAACTTCAATATTATCTGGAAACTTGCTGACAACTAAAAAATTTTGTAAATCTTATCTGCTCGAGCATAAACGGCCCAGTAATCTTACCACACTCACAGGCCCAAAGTTTCGCTTAAATAATAAATATGTAAATCAATTTGAAAGTTACATTGATGACATAATTAAGTTCAGACAAAGGGTAATCGCTAGGAAACGTCTTTGTATTTACGCCCTGGAAGGTGAATAAATTGCCTGCCATGCGAGAGGTCGTTGTAGAGTGTGTTCGAATTTTTGAGTTCAGTAAGCCTTATCTCGAAAGTCTTGCTCTTTTGACAAATTACACCTTTCCCATGATCTTAATGCTCCAAGGGACCTTGACGATGCATAAGAATGCAGAAGGTCCTCTTAACAAAGTCTCTTCTATAGCCATTAGTTTTAGTGTCCCAACCCGTATCAAACAGCCTAGATTCATCTTAATAATGGTCGCGTTACGACTACGGAAATGTCTACGGGTGGTGTAAGGAGATCCTTTCGTTGACAAATAGGTCTTTGAAGAATTCAAAGGTGTACTTTGGAGAGATTACTTGGATGGCTTGTTTGACGAAATATCTGGAGATTACTTTTTTTATTGCAGAGCTTAGTAATAGAAGCTTTCAATTAAGGTTTACTGAATGAGCGCGATAATAATTTATTAATTGTAAATATTTTCTCTTTTCGAATGTGATCAACATTTTCTTTTCTACATGCAGTACAAAAATGAATTTTGAAAAACTATTTTGGTCACATGCATGATAAAATATTTTTATATATGCAACGTTATTCCCGAAGTATATAATCAAATTATTTCCCTTAAAATTATCCAATTGAAAATGATTACAATAATTGCATGTGTGAAATATATGCTTATTTTTTTTAAATTTAAAATCTTTTTTTGTTTGATTTCCCGCACAACATGGAGTTTATAAAACATTTACAATGAGGAAGTGTTTATGAAATTTATACTATAAGGCAACAAGAGGGTTATTCAAGGCGAATCTTATAATTTTGAACCATAATTTACACCTGAACTGGTATTTCATTCTCCCGACTTCCACACCACACCAATGCGTTGGATTTAAGCTACAGATTTAAGTACATCAGCAACTCTACACGGTGCAACTTCAGTTGCACTTTGACATGAACTCGTGACACACCATTCATGTGTTCGTGACAATAACCACTAGGATACCATGGCCATAAATGTTCACAGTAATTTTTATGAATTATATCATAAAAATTACCTTTTTTATGAAATATATCATTATTTTCAAATAAGTAAGATTTTCTGTAAGTTATTAGTTAAAAAATATATTGTAAAGAGTGATTTAATCAATAAAATTGAAGCAATTTAGAAAATTTATAGTATACATAATATACCTTACATAAATATGAGTTTTTAAAAATTGCAATACAAACACTTTACTAAAAAAAACATACTAGTGTTTAAGCGAAACAATTCCTGAAACTTGCAATAACGATCATAGTTACTTACTAGAATAAAAGGTATATGAATAATCCAAAATTGTATTCCTACTTAATGGAAAAAAACAAAATTATTGAAAAAATAGGTAATGCAATTATTTTTATAGTTACTTGTCCTAATGCAAACAAATTTAACACTCTGCGTGCAATATTTTTCTTACATACAAAATCTTTTCTGAATTAACTCGTACACGATAAGGTAAAATACGAAACTCACTGGCGTATTAAGTGCTATTCAATGTAAATAGCTAAAATTGGCTTTCTTAAGAGATCTCATTTACGTATTATAATACGTTTTTAAATGAGACCAGATTTTTATAAATTTTAATTAAACTATGTGTTCATTAAAGCTGAAGAAAATGGCATCGATGAGTCCATTGAAGAGGGTCGGACTAGCAGTAGCATGTCTGAAAGAAGACATGAATCTCAATTGATGAGAAGCGTGTTTGAGATATTTAAAATCAAATAAATAAACATGCATCTACCACTTGTATGGACATGCCCTTTAAATACGTTTAACTCGTCAGTTTCGGAACATTAACATTTTTTTATTTATTTTAGGAGTGCAAATTGAAATTTAAATACATGTGTCGATTTCGTCATCTAAATTTTATTTAAATAGAGAGGAGTAATACTCTTTTCGACCATTTATTTGAATTGAAATGAGCATCCAGAAATATTTAACAAAAGATAAATTCCACAGGTAATCTATAAACAAGAAATATGAATATGCAAGTCAATTATTCTATTAACTGGTAAATAATATACTAGATTAACGTATTAAAAATGCATTTTACAAAATAAAAAAAATTGCCTGCTTCATTTTAACATTTTAAAAAGGTATAGTAAAATATTTGGGAGTCTCAACTATGCACTCGAGCACATGAGTAACTAATTATCAATACTGTTTGTGTGCAATCAAGATGGAAATATATATAAGCTTCAAAAACAAAAAGTACTTTATGATATATGTTCTGTAATTATTCATGGATTACTAACCATAAAATAATGCGTATAATATAGTCATACAAACTCAGTTTCAGAAGTATATAAAACCCAAGAGAATATTTGTGATATTATGCACATTTATTTCGATAGATAATGAACATTATGTGAAATGTGTGGAAAATATGCTATTCAAATGTATGTAAATTACATGACACTATCCCGTTACTTTTGGAAACATGATTAAATATGACTCGTTAAAGATTAATTACCTTTTCTGATGCCAAAAATGCTCTCCTTTCACTGCTTTAAGTAGATTACATTTTTTTTTTATTTGTGTTTGACAAAAAATCATTTTACCAGCATAAATCTTAATAATACATTAGCTTTCTTCCCAATAAACTAACACATTTGAGGTTACTAAAACCCTTAAAATACGAAAACATTCGTAAACTTCTTTCAAAGCTACATTTATTTTATATATTTAACATGTTTATTCTTTCCCATGTTATTTACCTGTCATTTTACATGACGGATCAATTAAAAATACTCGTAGATACGACAGTTGTTAGAGGAAATAAACTTTTGTTTTCGGAACTAAAACTTTACTATTATCAAACTAATTATATACGTTTGCCATTATTTTTCGAAGTAGTAGTAAATTTTTATGAATGTTTCCCAGTATTATAATATTTATATTTATTTATGCAGCCGCACATGTGCCACCAATATTTGCTTTCGTGCTGGTGTTGCATCATTTGTTTTGAACCATTTACTTTCAAAACAACACGTTGTATTAAAAAAAACGATTTTTTTTATGCAAGGTTTTCATATTTTAATATAAATGGGTTTTTACTGAAGTCTAGAGCCCTATATTATACACGAACACAAATGTGTGTGCAATAGGAAACTTATACATTTCGAAGTATTATCTACTTATTTATGGAAATTATTTTTATAAACAAAGACTACGTCTATCTTGAATGTGCTATCAATACTAAGTAAGGATTGTAGAACAGACGTAACGGTTTTACTTAGGTTTAAATAAATCCTTACCGTTGTGCGATCATTTTTCGAAGGAATAGGTCATAAGGGTACTGTTAACTTTACTGTCAATTTCACACGATATAAAACCCTCTTGGGCAAAACACAGAAAAGATTTAAGCAAATTAAAGGTTTGAATAGATGTGTGCAAGCAAACCAATCACAAAATAGCAATAATATAGGATGAATTATTTAAACATTTAGCAACCTGTAAAATCTCTTACTCTGCATAAGCGTGCAAGACATTAGCGAACAAAGGTTTCAGAAAGGAAGAAATGTATAATTCCTTTGATAATGTTTACTAGAAACACAGTTCCGTAGCTTTTTTTGAAAAATCCAAATATATATATTATTACAATTCCATATACATTCTCTTAATAATCATCTCCTTTATGAAAATCCTTTCTACTCTCACTATCCATACATGCATTTAATTCCACTTTATTGTGTTCTTCCCACATGTAGATAGATAAAACCCTAATTTTCAATAGAATACTGTATTTTTGTTACGTCCAAAATTTTTACTGAATGTGGAAGATGGATCCATAAAATGTATTGCTTAACTCTATTTCACTGGTCTAATCCAATGACAACTTTAGAAATCATAACAGTTCTCCATTTTGGTCCAATGACTATTTTTATATTCCAAAACCTCCTAAATTCTTATAATTTCTGATTTTATCCAATTTTAGTACTATATTCTTTTGCACCATTTATTTTACTTAAATTTTTGTGGATTTTGAAATGTGCTTAAAAATCAAATTGAATTGATGTTTATCCTTGTGGGAATTAAAATTTGTCTTTCATTTTATTATAGAACGCGCGCGCGCATGTGTGTCTTAATCTTTCCGCTCTAAGAATAAAACTTGACATAAACATATTAAACTGGTAATAACTTATAAAGTTCAATTCAAGTCTTATCTAACTAATCACACTAAGAATTTCATTATACACTTATAATTTTAATATATTACTAAATAAACTTTATCTCAACTGGTTGAGAAAAAATAATTCTATTTGCTTTGTTTAAGTGAAACATTTCTTCGTATTATTAATTTAGCATATAATGATTTGAATCTTTGAAATTATCAGAGTAACAGAAATTACTTTTACTTTTGAAGATGATATGTAATCTTAATAGTAGGAAAACAAATTTATACATTATGATAATTCTAATAGTTCTTTAATGGTAATTCTTAAAATGTTTGTATGGGTGCTTATTTTGGGATTCAAAAATCATATTTTGTTTCAAATAGTAAGTTGTCTAATTTATCTCCTTATTTAAATTTCAAGAAGAATATTTATGATTTATAATTACACATTGATTACAGTTTTATGCTTCATAAATTATAATTAGTAGAGAAAAATAGTCTACTTAATCTTCATACATACTTTTAAATGTAATGTACTTATATGGAAATATTCTCGCTTAATAATTTGAAAAATATTTTCAACAGAATTTGTATATGAAGTGTCTCTTTGAAACATTAATGAATGGAATTATCACACATTTTTTTATTGTAGTTTAAATTTTCATTCATAACTGCAGTTAGTAGTCTCAGTAAATAATATTTATATATTTCACACTTCAAAATTATATTTTTCAAGGTAATTTTCACTCAACCTTCAAGATATTACTGTTTAGCGCCATGTTTCTATTATTTGTGATTATTAGGGTGTATCACTAATATAAAATAGTTATCAAAGTAATTTCACAGTTTAAATAATGATAAAAGTAAAAAAAAAAAAATACTGAATACATCACTTTAGTTTTTGAGAAAAGTGTTATTAAAAAAATACATATTTTTTTATAAAAACAGATGTATTTAAATTCAACTAAATATTCAATAATTTCAATGTATTTAAAATACAA
Source organism: Trichonephila clavata (assembly GCA_019973975.1). NCBI lineage: Eukaryota > Metazoa > Arthropoda > Arachnida > Araneae > Nephilidae > Trichonephila > Trichonephila clavata. The sequence goes on from BMAO01001201.1 coordinate 109,041, forward strand.
CTAAATATTTTTCATCCCAAGCTGTATGTCTTTAAATAAAATAAATAAAATATTTTATTTATATATGCACTTTCACTGTGTGTTATCTAATGTGGCACAATTTGAATAATTTGAATTTTTTATTTTAAAATGAGGTATTTAATAAAAAAACACGATTTTCTTCAAAATTGAAACAAGATGAAATAATACAGATTTCGGTTCTATAGCTAGATCATATATTTAGCATGAGCTCAGTCTTTATGAATAATAAAAAAATGAAAGTAAGAAAATTATAATTTTTTTACAAGTTAATTTAAAATACTTTAGTTATTTTCCAAGTTTAAAGATGGCAGCACCAGTCTTATATAAAATACTTAAATAGTACTAATTTTATAAGAATAAAATCGTTGCTGAATATGGGCATATAAAATTAGCATTTATTTTTCGTGAAAATAAGTTGTCCCCAAACATTCTATAGCACATATAATTTATAATTTTTTTGGATAACTGGCATTTATAAGATAATGTACACATCATAGTGTAAGTTATAATAACTAGATGGCAGCACGATATTTTCCATTTATTCTGGGATGTTGACTGTATTCTGTTTTCTAATGAGACTTGCATTGTATCTAATACTTTCTTGTGGTACATACATACTTTAAATATGAACAAATATATGTAAAAGTGTAATAAAAATATTTAAAACTATTCTAAATATATATTAGAATTTTGAAAGTTATTAAACAATTTAATATTGCTAGTTACAATAAGAATTCGTTTAGCAAAAATTATAAAGTAATCTAATAATGAAAGAATTACAGTCTTCAAAAATTAATGCATTCATTACTCTGAGATAGTATTACCTTTTCATGAGGTTAGGCAAACTTTTGAAACGGAAGAGCTAATTTGTGAGTGAAGCAGGACAAATTATCAAAGCTCCTGAAAAAGAGAGCCTATTAAAGAGCATAAACTGTTTATATGCATATGTTTGCGCTGGAGGGGGGAGAGATCTCATGACTTTATATATATAGTTCTAATCAATATTTTTATTACATTTGAATACATTTTTATCCTAAGAATATTTTGCTATTATTTCAAAAACTGAGATCTTCATAAAATATTTTTATTTCGGTGTCTCAATGCATAAACAACCATTATAAAAATTTTATAATGCTGTGAATTTCTATTTAAAGATTAGTGAAAGATATTATATGTCTACCATAAGGTACGATTTTATTTTAAAATTTATATGTAAACTAGCTCAATTGCCTTGCATTACAAGGGCTATCTCGAAGGCATAACATATTGACCGTAGAAATTTCCTCTTCCCCTCTTAGTGTCAGAACTTCCTGATGATGTCTGATTTTTTACTTTAATGCCGTTACAACTCTATTTTTCAAAATTTCTTCCATTTCCTTTTATTTTTAAACATGTTTCTTTTCTTTTTTTCCAGCTCGGCGTTGTTCTGGCTTTTTTGAGAGTAAAACTTTTTTTTTTCCATCCCTGGGATATAATCTTTCCACAAATTTCCATCAATGATTTATAAAAAACAGTACCGCTTTATTTTGAAAAACTTTAACTTAAAACAATAAAAGGAAAACGTATCCGAGGCTCATTAAGAATATTACAAAAACTAAGAGCATTAATTATTTGTTATCAATAATTACTTTCTAAAAATCTAAAAAAAATAAATATATTTCAATTTTTTTTATAGACCAATCGTTACATAGAGTTAGCTGAAGAAATGTATCGAAAAACTAACATGGTTTTATCCAAAATAAAGGACATTGTACTATTTTATTATTCCATAATTAATTTAGTAATAAAATAACAGAAAATACAAATTTATATTTGTAGAAAAAATCATTAATTTTAATATTATTAATAATGAATTAAAATGTATTATAAAGAATAAAACAATTCTTACTGTTAGCTAACTAAATGATAGCTTATTTCTGAATGTTTGATTAAAAATATATAATTAAGATTACATTCACTGAAAAAACATTCAAAAAGAAAGTACTATCCGATAAAACCATTTCAGCATATTTTGTTATATACATTTTTGTAGTTTTTAACTCTACAAACACTGTTTTTCAGTAAATCATTTTTAAAGAATAAAAAAAAAAAATTCTGATTAGTGATGCAATTTAAAAAATTGAGCTCGCCATTCATTATTCTATACATATAATAAAAACAATAAAAAAAAGAAATAGAAAAACATTCAAAATGATCACACTTTTTTCTAATAGAAACCTTTGAACACATTTGTTTCTTATTTTGAAAATTGTTATTTCTATATATCATAAATTAAGATGTTTTATGAAGGAAAAACCTTTTTTAAAGAGAAATAAAAACGAATCTCATGTGAAATGTATTATAAAAAACTAGCAAATTCAGTTCTTTTTAATAATAATTTCCTTCTTAGTATTTGGAATAATAAAAACTGTTTAGAAATGTTTATTTTCCAATTAATCAGTACATAACGTTTGCTAAAAAATGGCACTAAAAACAGACAACTAGTTTATTGAAATCCATTACAAGTGATGAACATTATGTGAAAAAAGAGAGGTAACCAAAGGTACGTGTGCTTTTCTCCTCATGCGCCATAAGCACAGTTCTGTCGCAGGTTAACCACAATTAATTATTACTGGCATTCGGTGATTTTCGCGACTTCTTTTGTTGATATTTTTCGGCCCCAGGAAACGAAAATGTTCATTTTTTTTAAAAAACAGTCTTATGTATGAAAAAGGTAGGCAAGCAGAAATTTGCAAAATTACAAAATTCCATAATTACTTTGAAGAAAAATTTCACTATACTCCGTTTTATCTTAACAGTCGGAAGAGCAAAGTTATGAAATTTTGTTTGGCTAAAATGCAGTTTTCAATGCTAATTACATCATTCGGGTTGCATAAACTGAGTTTGAGAATGTCTTTTTAAAGTTTTCAGTTTTTTTTTTTTTTTGAGGGTTGAATTTTTAAGTTAAAGTTTCCACATTCCACACATCGATAGCAAACAATGGTAACACAATGCAGGAAAAAATATTTACTGCATTAATCCTTGAAAAGAGCCTATTAGACGAAAAACACAAAAACTTTTTTGAAATCCACAAATTTAATCAAAATATTCAATTTTTCGTGTAAACTTTGAAAGTAAAATTTTACACTTAAAAAGGAAACTTCCATGTGATTATTTTTATCAATGGTGACGTTATTAAATGCTTAGGTCTAATTCTGAATATTTTTAATAAAACTTTAAAATACACTTTTCGAATTTAATTTTTTAAATTATTGATTGTAAAAGAACAATAAATGGACTTTCTCGTAGTATATAAATTATTTTTATAAAACGAGTTAGAATGCTGTACAACGTAATTATAAATTTAATTTTCTAATAAACGCATCAAAATTCATTCATTAATTTTGTCTGATTTCGGAACGGAAAGAAAAATCGTGATTTTAAAAATGGTAAAAAAGAAGGAACTCTCAACCGCGGCTTTTGGGTGGGAACTTGGCAGACGGGGCATCTTGAAATGCATACAGGGCTAGATGAAACGCGCATTTTTAACGTGTTTATTATTAACTGTTAAACTAATAGCAATATCGAAATTTGAATAGTTAAAATGTCTTCCTAAGATCATTTTTCATCTTTTCGTACCTTGGACACCTTTTTGCTTTCAGTGGTTCGTGAGAAGATATATTCAGATAGATACGTTTTCTCACCTACGCATTTTACATAGCGTAGATATGCATTAATAATTATAATTGATGTAGGTTGTTTTTGCATACAAAAGTCAATTCAACTCTTTTTATTAAGCTCAAAGCCTGATGTAAAATACAAAATACGCTTTTGTCGCTTCTTTTGGAGGTTTAAATGAACATCTTGTCCAAAATCATAAGTGTTCAGGAACTCACTTATGTAACTAAGTAAACACCACTAGAAAATACATTACGGTAGGTCTTTCTCAATGGTGACACTTTTATTAATATATTGGATATATACTACTTGAAAAATAATACTAATATTTTTCACTTGTATTCAATAGGCTTTGTTAATGAAAAATAATTTGTGATACAGAAATATAAAAAGCCTTCTTTTTCATAAGCTCAATAGCATTTTGCCTGTCAAGGCTGACTCCAGCTGACCCTAGCAGTCACAATGGTTTTCTATCGATTGACTCCCATTAGCTTGAGGTCCTTTTCAACAGCAACTAATCATCGTGCAGGGTCATCCTCTAAGTCTAGTTCCTTCAATTTTCGAAAAAGTTACTATTTGGGTAGAACAAAAGGCATCAGCATATGTGTACAAATGGTCCATCCACCTAATACGTGATGCTTGTATTGTTCTTACCAGTCAAATATTTTAATGTATATGCACATTACAAGTAATTTTTTCATATAATAATGATAGAGGAAAAAGAAGAAAACAATTTTTAGCAGGCAAAATTATTTTTTAAAATTTATGGTGGCTGAAGACTGAAGAGCAGCAAACTTATATACTTAGGCGCTGTTTGCCGACCCCCTGAATTAGGGTATAGGAACACATAATCAGCAACCTTCACTTAAAGAATACCTGTAAATCCAGATTTCACATAAGATTTTTTAATCAGTTTCTTCACAAAACTTTATTTCTAGAAATAAATAATCCCTCACCACTATTGTGCATTTAAACTAATTAACTACACAATTGATTAATAACACATTATTAGATTTTTTAATAATTTCTTAGTTATGGCTTGTTGCATATGAAAAAATATCTATATCTAAAAATTTAAGTAAAAAATTCAGTCCCCCCCTTTGTAATTCATTCCCTTTGTTTTTTTCCTTTGTAACCTTGTATCATGGACAACAGTTTCCAACCCAACTTTTCATTTTTTATTCCCAGAGGCAAATAGAATCACATGGTAATTTTTTTTCAAAGTGAATTATAGTTTCATTGCTCATGCTCTGAGGCGAAACAGCATTCCCTTAGACGGTATTGTTGCCCCTCTGTTCCTTTTTGATGCCCAAAGCTAATAGTCGCACCAAGTAGCCTTTTCTTCACAACCATCTATGGAAGGGACACACCTGTTTCCATGGCTGATCATCCTTTTGTTCCCGCTGACATGTGGTCATGCTACACATGTATGGAAACGAGTGGTGGTTGTTGGAAGGTAGAAATCCCAAGGGCAGTATTCTCAGTGTCCAAGTGATAGGTCGATTTATAGACCCTGCATATGGCTTACGACGTACGACAACAAGATAATCTCGTTCAGACATATTTCTGTTTGTCCCGGAAGAACTAATAGTGGTTGGAATCAAAACATAGGGCACCGGGTGTAGACTAGAGAGTTTTGTGATTCCAGCGGGAAAGGCTGCTGGCAGCTAAAACAGCTAGAGCGGGTCAACGAGAAGCGGAAAAGGGTGAAATGCTGCTAGGCAGCAGGAAGAGGAGAAATTGAAGAAAAAAAATAATGATTAGAGAAAAAGAGCTGCGGAACGATCTGGTAAAACTTTTATCTCACTATTTCGGTGGAGTGTTGACATATTGATCCATGAGAATGAGGTCAACAGTCAATGATGTCCAGTTTATGAATACTGGACTTGGAAGAGATATAGCTTACAGATACAATAAAATGTGTGCGAATTCAGCGTTAACAATTTGCATTCCTCTCGCTACTCAGGAATTGAGTAAACTTGCGGTCACGACGTCACCCTCTCTTTCATATATTAATATATTTTTGAAAGAAAAAAATATTTTCTTTTTTTACTAACTGAGTTGAATTCAGAAAAAATCATTGTGATTTTACTCTAAATAATGCAAACTAATTAAAAAGATAAATTATTTTACAGAATTGACCCTTTTTAAAATTGTTGAAATCGTCAAAAAATCTTAGTACCAAAACTTCCAGTTCTTGAGCTAAACAAGTATCGAGAGTCGAAGACAAGTATGTGCTGCCATCTGTTGTGGTATTCATACACTTTTAGTACTAAATTCTAATTTTTCCCTTTCTCTTACAATTTTTTCGGAGATTTAAATTATTTTTTTAAATACATATTTAAGAAACTTATAAAATTTGTATTTTTCTTTAATAAAAAGATTTCTCGAAGATATTTATTCCCTGATCCCAGAAAAACACACAAAAAAAGAGGTTTTTTTAAATAAATAAGCCGATGCAATTGATATGTACAGAATATATTTGTTTCACAACTTAGGATCAGTACTTGTCTATTAATAAAGTAATACTTTGAAGTTACATAAATACTATTGTATACAAAACTAACCAGAATTTTTTTAAAAAAAACACGTGTTTTAAAATTTTATAAAAGTTACTTTTATATAAAACAGGAAATTTTAATTATATTCTTAAACGTGTTTAATAATAATGTCAATAAAATTTTGAGAATTTAAGACTCAAAGTCTTTTAATTTGGTTCTTAGTCACAAAACATTATCTTTCTCGCATAACATATATTTTTACAATATATTATTCTATATTTTTATCTTATTTCTATTAACATTCCTACATATATTATACTTACGCCTAACAGTCACTCATACATTTCTATTAAAATCAGTTCCCCCCTTTTTTTTTTTTTCCTGCCATTTTAAATATATAATTTTTTTTTAAAAGTTTGAACACAATAAATAATGAAATACTGTGCATAAAGAATCTTTCATTGTATAAATTATTGAAGTAAAACTGGTTCCTATTCACTTTAGTGAATAAATTCATTTCAGAGATTTAAAAGCTACAATAAGAGAAATAGCAAAGAGTTACAAACCCTTATCTAAAAGGATATTTTGCAGAAACATAAAATCAAAAGGTAAGAAAAGATGAGAATTATGTTTTGGTATTTAATAGAGAAAATACAACTTCATTTATTTATATTTTTTTTCTTGTAAATATGTAAGCGAATCCGAATTGTATAAATAAAGGGAATAATATTATTTAGAACACTATAAATAGCGTTTTTAAAAATGCAAAAATAAAGAGTTCAATCACAAAGTATTTCAATAAGTTTAAATCCTTGTCTAAAATTATTCGATTTCAAAACAACTTGTTTCTTATTTTCAGGCATGTCTTTACAAAATTTTACTTAAATGTAAATCAGCGTTTCTAAAACCGCAAACTGCACCTTCCCCCTTGGTGGGCGTAGTAACCTTACGTGGGGGGCGTGGCCAGTTCAAAAAGTAAAAAACTAAAGATTATTTATTAAAAAAAATATTGGTTTAATGAAAGAAAGCAAAACAAAACGCATTCTGAACTATGAAAAGTAGTATCATCTTATCCTATTACTTAAAAGTAATATATACAAACTTTAATACTTTTACTGATAATTTGTCCGGCTTATAATGAAGGTTATATAGTAGTTAAAACGTCAGATCACATTATTATTACATTAAAAACATTGTTATTGTATGGGGGAGGGGATGCAAGGAAAATTATGTTTGAAAATTGGGTTGCCAATACTGAAAGTTTGTGAAATACTGATGTAATGCAATCATTTTGCAAATAAGAATCAAAATTTAAGGTAAATATATAAATATTTCAAGTTATAAATTATCTTGCGATTTTATACAGTTTTAAAATGTTTATGATTATATCTTACCCCGAAGAAAAAATCGTCGCATAATCTTTGCTTAGCATAAACTGTATTAGAAACAGTCAAAAAAAGTAGACAGAAAATTTTAACATTTGAAATAATGCATATATCATAATTGCATTGCAATTATACAATCCATAAGATCAAACTATTTGTAATTCCAGTAACTATCCAAAATATTTATATTCGAAAATTGGAATAGGTTTCTATATTTGCAGCATTTTTCGTAAGAATAAAGATGAGTAAGTATTTCTTTCATCCATTCTTAAGAATTCCATTAAAATGTTTTATAACCGCTTAGAAATTCCCTCTAAAGAAATAGAAATTTCAATTTTATAATAATGTTGCCTCAAAATTAACATAATAAAATAAAATTTATTTAAAACTTAATTCAATTTCAAATCTACTAAAAAATAGTCAAACTTGTATGTCATATCCCTCCACAAAATGAATTCATCAAGTAGAGAGTAATTGATGTAAAAATTGCTTACATGTATTCTGCAATCTAATTGGTTTTTAAGAAAACTACACTTTAAAAAATAATTGTCTTTAACTTGCTTCATTCAAAAATACGCATTCAGTAAATCTCGAACTTAAAATATAGATACAAAAGTTAATTATTAGAAAAAACGCTGTTTTATTTCTTATGTCAGTGCTTCTCAAACTTTAAATACTTGCGACCCGATATTCTATCAGGAATTTTCATGGCGCCCCTCTTTCATATAATACCATTATAACACTATACATTTTGACGTTAAAGCTAGATTTTTTCCTTCCCAAATACATCACATACAAGTACCTACGTAGAAAATGGTGGCATTAGGGAGAGAATCACGTAAATTTAATCGACAGTTAGGGATTAATTATAAACTGTACAGATTAACAAAATAAATCTTAATTTTCGTATACAATTTTATTTATGACAAGCCCATTAAGTCACTGGTAATTATTAAACTTGTTTTTAACTTAGAATTGTTAAATTAATTATAAAATAACTTGTTCAGTATTCATACATTTATAAATGTATTATATCAGTGTAATTGTGTATTGTATTTTTCATTATGTCAGTATGTATATTTTGTTTGTTTACTTTCAGTAAGTTAACATTTTTTTTAAAAAAATCATTTGTATTCGACTTTTCAATAAATCAATATGATCGCTTCCTCCTTCGTGGAGTTATCACATCTCCATAAGGAGCCATGCTCCACAGTTCGAGAAACGCTGTGTTAAAAATGTATTCAATTTTTTATCTTTTTTATTGTTTAGCCAAACTAAACGAAGTTTTTAAACTATATATATATTTTTTCCATATTAAATTTGCAAATCATACCCTTTCATACTTAGGTAATCCGTACGATTCATTCAGCATTAGCACATTTTAAAAAATTGCAACGACCTTAAAATTACTGAACGAAAAAAAATGCCCATTAGAAATGATAAATATTTTATAAGATATGTTTTTTCTGAGTAACACAATACAATTATAAAATATTTTAAATTGTTTTAAGCGAATATTCACGCTTTTTAGAAACAAAAAAAAATTCCATTTTTTATGAACACTACAAAAAACTCACTAAAATATTAATGCACTTAATATATCGTTTTTCAATTTTTCTCTTTGACATAAAAAATAATCCGTCTACTTTCCCTTTTTTTAAAAATAAAAACATTGATTTTAGTATTTTACTGTAAAAAATTAAGCATTCAACGGTTGAGAATTTCAAATATATTTTTAACATGTATGTAACGAGAGTAAGTATGTTTAACATATATGAAAATATTTTATGCATTTGCAATAATAAAACATGTTTGCAATTTATTAAAAACAGTTCATTTAAAAAAAATCATAATTTCAACTTTTTAAATAGTAAATATATCTCTTACAAATGTCCTACTTTTGAAATTTTTATTTCAAAATCTTCAATATTTTTAGGAATTTTGATTCTATTTTAGTCACCAAGTCATAATAGGGGGAAATTTGGTACCATCAAACCTCAGTAGCTTAACCTCATCTGTGATAAGTTTTAAGTCCGTGATTTTATATATATCTAATATATAAAATTCTCGTGTCACAGTGTTTGTAACCAAACTCTCCGAAACGGTGTGGCCGATTCTTATGAAATTTTCTGCTTTTTTTCAGTGGGTCTGAGAATAGGACGTAAACTATTTTTCATTCCGATACTAAAATTAGTTAAAAAGATATTAATTAAAAACCTTAAAACGCTTAATTGTCTTAACCCTGCGCGTTATTTTTCCCGCCTAGCGTCGTGAATGAACAGAGGGTGAAATTTTTCGGTATCCTCGAAGTTATTTAAACAGCCATCCGATATTTGTTTTTTAAATCAGACAGAAAATAATTACAGAATCAGAAAGATCATTTCTTTCGCCACGATACAGTATTTTTTTTTTTGTTTTTTTTTTGCAAAATAATAATATTTTCTATTTTTTAGGAATTTTTTAAAAAATAGTTAAAATGCATGCGTTTTTATGAAAGTTATTTCGAAATTGTTGCGCATGAACTTATTTTCATGTTATGAAAACAATATTCTACACTAAATAACTTCAAGCATTTTTCTTTTAGATCCAGTCATTTAAAAAATAATATGCGCAAAACATTTTTTTAAAGATTTTTCGAAATATTGTCGAAATTGTTAACTTAACATTGAATAATTTCGATATTTATTAATATTATCATACGAAACTTTTGTTGCGTTGTAGAATAATATTATCAAACTTCTGTGCAAAGATTGAAAATTTTGCTTAAAAGTTACAGATTTAAAAATTTTTGTTGTGATTTTCGTAAAATAACGTTATTGCAAGAAATAATCTAAACAGTATTTTTTATACATTTTTATTTAAAAGTCCTTCGTTTTCGAAATTAATGTGTGAAGTTTGAAAGCATTAACTTAAAAATTAAGCCCTAAAAATAAAAACTTTAATAAAAAATACGCGATTTTACAGTTTGCCAAGCCTTGGCGTCGAAAAAGGTTTCGCGCCAAATAGCTTTTAACTGTTTCGACTGAAACTTCACATCTAACTCAAGGGTTACACCAAAAAGTTCTGACTTAAACATGCGAAAATCAGTAAATTTAGCGAGAAAAAAAAATGCGGTTAAAAAAGTTATTTTTGCTTCAATTTTCATCATTTTCTCTTTATATAATTTTCAAAATTAAATCATTATTGATGTCAGATTTAGAGGAAAGAATGTATTTATTCAATACATTTCTGAGATTCTTTTAAAATATTTATCTGTATCAAATCAGTGATTTAAAAAATAAATAGCCGAAACCTTTTTTGAACAAATTTTAAAACACTCAAAATACTTAAATCAATCGTTTAATGATTTCTTCTTTAAAAAAGATAATTGCATGCAACTTTATTCCCATGTGTCGAACATTTCAAAAAATCCTCACAATTTTTTTCAAGATTTAAAATAGTAGTAAAATTTTGTAATTTGAAAAATTTCTACTTTTCTGTCTTTTTTCAGCATACAACTATTTTTAAAAAGGCTACATTTTCGTTTCCGAGGACTAAAAAACTGCAACGAAAGAATTGGAAAGTGGGTGAGTGATTTATAAATTCGCACTGTTCACCTACTCGAGAGTTTTGGGCGACGGACTTCGAAATTTTAAGCCACGGTCAAGTGATGAGGACGACACCTGAGCCCCCTTTCACCCATCTCTCCTAATTACCAAACCACACCAACTTAAGAACAAATTTCGAAAAAAGGAATTTTTATGACATAGTTTAAGAAATCACTCACATCGCGCGCATACACACACATAAGTGCTATCGTCCTAAGAGAAACAGGAAATTCCCATGGGGATACAATTTTTCACTCGGTAAAAGCCCGTGCAACCCCGGGGTAAGCGGAGAGGAAAGAAACAAAGAAGTCAAAGTAATTTCGAAAAATAATATTGGAAGTGCTGATTTTGTCAAGAGAAGGGAAAATGTTAAACGAGAAAGCCATAATACGCACTCACGGGCTTGCATTCACATCGTACGCGTTCACACCCACACAAAAGTGCTGGCGTCAGAAATAAAGGAGGAAATTAACATGGGGATTAAGTTATACCCTCGGTAAAAGCCCGTGCCACGCCGGGCCGGGTCAGCTAGTACATATATATATATATATATACTGTCTGACCACTGTTTTGAGAAATTCTCTATTTTGCGAACTTTTTCCTGCTTTTCCTGGATTTTACTATTTTCTACGTAAAATAACCTCCAAATTGCGAAGTGCATTTCTTTTTTTCGAACTTTTTCCATTGTGATTTGACTATTATTCCTCCCAATTTTACAATATATTTCTGGGAACATTTTTTCAAATTATTCTCTCTTTATCAAGTTTTATGGTGATCAATGACCTTGAACTGGTCCTACCAAGTGCGTGACTCAACTAAAGCTATTAAATTACCGTAATTTTTCAAACAAAACTCAAATAAAATTAACAGGTTATATCAGTAATTAAATTTAATGAAACGTGTGGTAATGCATGCTTTAAATTACTGGTTATAAAACAATGCAGCGTTTCTCAAACCGTGGGGCATGCCCTCCTAAGGGGGCGTGATAACTCTACGAGGGGGGCTGGAGCATATTGAAAAATCGGAAACAAAAATAATTTAAAGAAATTATTAATTTACTGAAAGTAAACAAACAAAATACATTCCGACATGATAAAAATAAAATGCACATTTACACTGATATAATACACTTATAAATGTATGAGTACTCTGTACAATGTATTTCATAATTAATTTAACAATGCTAAGTTAAGAACTAGTTTGATAATTACCAAGGACCCCATGGGCTTGTATTAACACTTATCTTGATAATTTGTAAGGTTTATAATTGATCCCTAAATTGATGCTGATTAAAAGTTACGCGATTTGTTTCCCATGTCATCGTTTTCCGTGTAGATGCGCGTATGCGATGTCTTTTTTTTCAGGAGGGAAAGAAAAGGAATAAAAATGAGTAAATAATCTGAACTAAATAAATCCTTCACGAGCACTGCCAATGTCTTTATATTGCATTCCGAGCCATTGGAATAATTTTATGGAAAGCAGTGCACAGAAAAGATCATACTTTGGAAAGACGTATATATACGTCTAGAAAATTAATGCTTTGGCTGAGAGAGACGCTTATATACGCCGGTGGCACTTAAGAGGTTGAAGTCGTATCGTAGCCTTAGCACAATGTATAGTATTATTGAATTCAATACTTTGTTATTATATGGAGGGAGGCGCGATGAAAATTATAATTGAATATTGGGTCGCGAATATTGAAAGTTTGAGAAGCACTGAAATGATGTACGTTGAAAAGTACTTAAAGGGCTAAAATTGAAAAAACCATTAGTTTTGATAAGGCATTATTTTTGACAATTGGGTATACATATTCCTGGACCATGGTCCCCCCCCCTTGTTTTCCTTGCGGATTTCCTTTAAAGTATAAAATATATAAAATAAAATAAATATATTAATTTAGCACAAATAAATTGGTAGAATAATAATTTTTAAATAATACATAATGTTAAGAATTAAAAAATATGTGGTTTATAAGTATATTATAAAATAAATATGTTTTTAACGACTTTTCCATACAGTGGACTTTATTCGGGATTTTGAGTCTTCGTTAAACAGAGGCTTGTCTGTATGTATCAGACATTGAAAAAGTAGTTTTTTCAGTATTTATTTTTTAAAAAAAAGATTCATATATAAAACATAAATATATGTAATAAATATATATTTATAATAAACTGCATTTTTAGAAATAATAGTTAAATATACAAGATCACAATAAAATACTTCTCTTTAAAAAATAATGAATATATACACAATTATGCTTAAATAAAGGTAAACAAAAATTTTACTTTTTTCTTGTTTCTCTAAACACATGCTGACATTTCATTTATGCAAATTAAATAAAAAAAGGAAAAATCAGAAATCAAATGATAAAGTCAACTTATGATTACATTCATTTCTATCATTCTTTTGAATAAAAAAAATAAACAATGGATTTCCTTTTTTATTTTTAAAATTTTGTTCTTTCCATTTAAATAGGTAATTTTTATCGACAATGAAAGAGAGAGTGATTTTTTAACACAAAGATGAACGAATACATATAGAACTTCCCTTCTATTTTGCTTTTTTCCAATATTATCCGTAAAAAAGACACGATGAAAGATAATAGGATGGAATATGTCACGGCATAGACTGTTAAATTTTCCATTTAAAGAATGAACAAAAACTGGGAATATTGATCAGTTTTCACTGTGGTATTTTGGACTTATTATTTCTGTAGAATTATTCCTCGTCCTATTTCAATTTCAACAATTAAATATACAGAAAGTTGAATAGTTGTTTTCACACTTAAGGTATTCGAAATAATATATTTAAAGAGTATTTCAAATAAAATCGAAGAAAATGTTCGTTTTAAGCTTCACATTCACATTTGTACAATTAATATCTTTTGGAAAAGGAATTAATTGGCAAGGAAAATTTAAATTGTTTTTTTTTAAGTCGAGAGCTTAGGAAATAAAATGATAAAACACTTCGGAATCGATATTTGAAGCAGATTATTTTCTGTTTATTTTTAAATTCAAGTATATTCAAGGCGTTTTGTTCTTTAGTGTGCTAGAGTTTTCTTGACGTCGTACTGTAAAGCAACACGAGGGATATTGGCAACAGACTTTACAATTTTGAATTTCGGTCAACTGACGAAAACGACACTTGAGCTCCCACCGCCCTCTCCTAACTACCACACCAACGGAAAGATATTTAGCCTCGGCATATTAAAGCGCATCTGCATTATTCTACACTGCGGGTATTTAGTTGCGCCAGGACTCGAACCTGCTACACTCAGGCCACAGGTTAGAGACCATAACCACTAAGCTACCATGGCTACTAATCCTGAGTAAAAAAATTGCACTTTATATATGTAATTCTTAGGAATTAAAAAATATCAATATTAAATTAGGTATATATTTATATCAGTTATGCATATATTTTTAACTAAAAACATTTCAATTTATGTAATTTTTACTTTGCTGATGATTTGTTGAGTTATTTTTAAATAAACTTTGGATCAAGGTTTAAAAAAAACTAATTCATATTTTTACAATGTATTTAGAAAGAAATGCTGCAAAATTCATCGGAAAAGAAGATAAATGTTTTCTTTTCTGTGATTGAGTACACTCTTAGTGTGATTACCTCTTTAAGAATGGTTTGAATTTATTATGTAAAGCAATACATTTATAATTGCAGATTCTCGACTGAAATATAATTTATGTTTATCCCATATTACCTGATTGTTTATAATATTATTAATATGGGTTGTTTCGAACATTGTGTGTTTTGGGTAAAATTATAACGAGTTCCATTACATATTATTCTTACCTCTTTTCTGAGATTGTATAACTGTAATGTTTTATAAAGAAATCGGCATTGTGAAAAAAGGCGATCTATTTACATATGAGATGTACATTAAAGAAAAAGCGTAATGAATGAGAGAGAAGATAGATGAATTTAAGGCCGCAGCATATGAGTGCAACTGAATTTTGAACACTTTTACCAATGTTGTCTAAATTGGATGGTATTATTAGAAATCTTCTTATCTGAGTTCAAAAATTAGTTATGCATCACTATTATAATTGTTAGCTAGCGTCCAGTTAAGCTAAAATACACTACATATTTAATTTCATTTTATATTAGTTATTCAAGACATTGAATAAGTTAAATATTAAAGCTCAAGTTCATTGAATATAAGTATGACCATTATTATACCATCGAAGAATATATTTATAACAAAATAGAATTTCTCTAAATGTTTTGAGATTAACTGTTTCATTTACTTATATATAAATTAAAAAATTTTCCACTAAAGTAACAAGCATTGTCTATCTTAAATAAGTTTATGTTAATAAGGATTATTTATTATTCTAATTCATTTCTATCCTTAATTTATAACTTTATTTGATCATATTATATACATATACAGTAAAACGTCGTTTATCCGAACGTTTATTATCCGGAGTGTCAAATATCCGGACCAAAAAGTCTGGATAAGTTTTCGAATAGGGCAATGCTCAACAGTTGTTTCACGTGAGACCAAAAGTGATGGGAATACCAAAGGTGAGGGATATTTGCTGAATTTCAGTTGTGTAATTTTGTAAACATCGGTGCAGAATAATAGGACAGTTTGTTTCCAAGTGAGGGGGAAAATACGCGCTCTTAGTTGATGTGGAAACCTGAATGGCATGCGATGCAGAAGTCTGTGGGTTTCAAATGCTTAATTATGACGAGTTGTGTCATCCTTGCAAGAATAATCCAAACCTGTCGACGATAAACGGATGTAGACGAGTACAGCAAGCAAAATAGCAAGGGTCCATGAAATACTGACGTGTTTCCTGCATTAGAGACATCTATGGAGTGATACGAACAACAATCAGAGTGTTTTTCTACTCAACTAACTGCTGCTCAAGAGATTAAGAGACCTTACAGCGAAAAAAACAAAGGTGTAAAATGGTACAGCAAAAAATAAGTGATTATTTTCCAAAATAAAGGTAAAATTGCGACATTTTGCATCTATTTTGCTTTTTTTTTTCAAGCACGTTTCCCGCATGTGATAATTTTCAATATTCATACAGTGTTTGGTTTCATATACTGCATAAATCGCATCCGGGTTTCGGTTATCCGAACAATCGCGTGTGCTAACGGTGTCCGGTACCAATTGATTCTGATAAATGACGTTCTACTGTATATATATATTTGAGTGTGTGCTTCATTTGGACTGAATCTTTTGCAATTGTATGTTATAAATGAAATGTATTTTTATATGTGTTCTACGAATGGTTTTATTGTTAGCATTGAATGAATACATTAAGGATTACCAAGGCTATTAGAGTAGGGACTCTTAATTTTAAGACATTGTCAAATGATAAAGTCAACCTTTGGGTCGGCGTATCACTTTTCAAGCAAGGCCTTTATCGGGGTGATTTAGAAACACGACAGAGCTTACGTACCTCACCACCACAGCACGAAGAATCTTAAGTGGATCAGGACTCTTCCCCACGACTTAATTAAAACAATGTTATTCTCGAGCAGATGATCATGAAACCAACAGATTCATGCGAATATGGTTTATTAATGTTAAGATTTTTCTGAAAATAACTTTCGAAGTTATGATGTCATTAATTTATTGTACATAATTTTTTTTTTATTTCATATAAATGTTTGTTTTTAATGACAAATATTAACTTTGTAAAACGTTTCATGACCTGAATACCGAACACTGCACACGCTAATGAGAATAGGAAAAAAAGTCTTTATTAGTCTTAGTCAAGTAAAATATATTTGTATAAAATATTTAAAAGAGAGCTAATATATCTGTCAGTCAGTACATATACTTTTTGAAAGCAGACTCTTATATTTTATGTGTTTTAGATAGCTATCTATGCAAAGTAGTAGTATTCTAGCAAAAAAAGAAAAACATATATCCTAGTTTTTTTTCTAAATTCAACTTTAGAAACTAGTATTTTTTTTAAAAAGTTTAGCTACACTACCATTAAATCAGATTAAGTTAGAGATAAAAATGTATTATTGGTTCATAATAAGGAAGCAATCACAGAAACACATCTTTATCTTTCAAATACAAATTTTAAGAACCATTAACGCTTAAAAAATATCAATATCTTTCTGAACCAAATTTAAAAAAAAAAAAAAGAGTAAAAATTCCTTCAAAAGAATATTTAGTAAATTTAAATTTATTTCTAGAAATTTGTTTATTTTTTGTAAAAATTTTCTGCTAAGCAATAAATTATTTTAAAATGACTGGCAAATATTAGAAATCAGTTATTCATTTTAAAAAATGTCCTTAAAATTAAATAGATTTGGGTTGTTGTTTTTTTTTCACAAAATTTCACAGTATAAGTATTTATTGGGTAATTTTATGTTAAAAAAAGACGGAATGTTTATAGCAATACATTTATTATCCCTTAAGACTTGAACTTAAATTCGCACCAAAAATAATAGTTATGTATAATAAACTGCAGTAATTCCTTCCTTTTAAATGTATTATTTTAGAAGAATCTCTTAATTTTTGGCATACTTAATTTCAAAATTTAAAAGTCAAATTAACAAAATATATACATGTGGATTCAGTAATATACATACGTAACAATACGAAAAAACATGAACACAGCTTTCATTACCAAAGAGTTTTTTACATGTTTAATAATTTTAATATCTATTGCAAAAATATATTACATATGACTTTATACATAGTAGCTTAAAAATGATGACATAGCATTGTAACTAAATATTTTTGTGCAAATTTTATAAGTATTGCATTAATTTTTACGTTTTTAGAATTATGTTAATAAAATATTAATTTATTATGCTTTAAAAAATTAGTGTAAATAAATATTTTTATGCAAACTCCATGAGTATTGCATTAAATTTTACATTTTTAGAACAATTTTGATGAAATATTACTTTATTCTGCTTCAAAAAG
Organism: Trichonephila clavata; assembly: GCA_019973975.1. Taxonomy (NCBI): domain Eukaryota; kingdom Metazoa; phylum Arthropoda; class Arachnida; order Araneae; family Nephilidae; genus Trichonephila; species Trichonephila clavata. Next base: position 127,117 of record BMAO01001201.1, read on the forward strand.
TTATATATTAAGAAAACTTTTCAACGATAAAAATAATCTTAGATAAATACATATAAATATATTTTGAAAGTTACAAAATATACAAAAAATGTAAGAATTATAATTTAAAAACAGGCTAATATGCATGGTTAAGGGAATATATATTTGGTTCATAACTTAAATTAGAAGTATTTGTAGTTTATGGCGTTATAACTATATTTATAAGAAATAATTTATAAACTTATACAACTTGTATTATTAAGTTGTCAAAAAAGGCCCTTAAGAGTTTTATTTCCACTCCAGTTAAAGTAAAATTTATGAAAATTTGTGTTCGTTTTATATGATAAATTAATAAACTAACAATTAACTCGCTCATCATTGTTGCTTCCAACATTTTTTGATTTGGTGGTGACTAAGGATTATAATTTGTCGGCATTGAAACTTCTTTACTTAGTGAAGGTAAAATTAAACTACAAAAATAAAAAATATGTATAATAATAATAGGAAATCTAGTATGATTTACATAAACGGTAAAATATATGAAAACCTTTAATACAATGCATAATAAAAATTTTTTTTTGTAACATATATTCCATTACTACAACAATAATGTGGAGAGAAGAAAAATAATTGCTTGTTTTATGTCAATTGTAACAGAAATTGTTCTGGATTATTAAATGCATTGCTAAGTAATTGTTGGAATCGTATGTTAAAATTGAAAGATCCTGACTAATTTTGTCTGAAATTTTTAGGAGAAAAACCGAAATATTTTCTATACATTCATTTCAAAGAATGAACATTACTTTTTCATTAATTTTTCTGAATTATAATGCATATGAATATTTTGTGTAATAAATTAAAACTGACCTTAACTACACGTTATACATTATTTAATAAGTTCTTGATGTATTTTCGATTAAAGACTTTCGAACCTATGAACGTGTAAATTTCTTAAAATACCTCAACAAGTAAAAAAATTAAAAAAAAAATTTTCCTTTTAATTTTTAAGCATGTTTTGAAAGTTAGTCGTCGTGACACATTGCATTAAATTTCAGTGCTAAGAGTTACTGAACAATAGATCAGTTGGGATTAAAAATAAATAGTTTCTTTCATTCAAGATGTATCAAATCATTTTTCACTCCATGATTACATGAAAAATCCAAATGATAGTTATTTAATTGTCAATTTGCATTAAGTGGTTCCGAATTAAAAACACTTTGTTGTCAATTTGTTATTCTTAGTGAGGATTATTTCTGTATAAATTAATTAATGAAAAATATGAAATAATTATTTTACATAATTAGTATGCATATTCTAAATTTACATGCATATGTGCATGTAATTAAATTCATATCAGTATTAAATTTTAAGGTAAAAAAAATATACAGCTATTCAAAGCTGAATATTAGTTTTAAAAAATTCATTTAACTTTGATTTTGCTGTTTCAATTAAAAAATGTATATCAATCAAAAAAACAAATACCCGGTGAACATCCAATTACACAGGACAAAAACTAAATAATAAGTAATTCTATGAATAATTATGTTCCAATATCGATAAACAAAACTAATTCATTGACTATATAATTTTTTCTTATAATTAATGTTTTTTTTAAAAATGTCTGTCGTTTTGAAACGTAATAAACAAATTAAAAATGTTAGATATTAGGTTAAGAAAAGTGAATGCTCCAGCTTTTTTTATTCTGTTACTAGACATTTTCTGTTAAAACTTTTTTTAAAAAGTGCAGAAGACTTTTCGTGGAATTAGAGAAAAACGTTCAATAAGAATATATAAATATATTAATAAATAAAGCACCATACTCCTCTAAATAAGAGAGTTTTTTCAGTTAAACCAAAGCTAAAAAACCAGAACCGCAAATTTAATGTTTGTTTCTATGTCTTTTTAATCCAGCTAGTTATTTTTTCTCATTTCGATTTCATAGTCATGCACAGAAATCAGAAAAATAACTTTTTTTATTACATTTTTGATCACTTAATATGAATATAGACAACATTTTTACAGAAAAGAACTTCATAAAATCTTTCGTCAGAACAACAATAGATTAAACATAAGAAGAAATTGTCATTTTTTAGAATATTTCTAAATACCAGACTTTTATTATTTCCTTGGAAAAGTAATAATAAACTTTCCCATCATTCTGTGGAAAGTGATTCTACATGAATGAATAGTTTTCATTAAGATGAAAATGGTTCTTTTTCACCCAATGGTTTGAATTGTATTGCAATGTAGTTGATCTCGCGTGATACTAAATTAAAAATATAAGTGAAACACCAATTAATTTCAGTGATAGAAAATGGTTGTTTAGCTCCGTTTAAAAAAAAAAAATGCGAATTTCCAAAAAATAATTTTGAATTTTAATGGGAAATATGGGGAAAAAAATTAACACAATAAAAACAAGCATTACCTTTAAGAATAGAGAGCTAATATTTAAAACCAGTCGGAAAAGAAATATTCGCAATTTGCAGTGTTAAAAATGTATTGTTAAAATTTATTCTATAATATGAACAAAATTTAAATATATATATATATATATATATATATATATACATATGCATTTAACCAAGTATTTCCGTAAAAAAGATTTTATTCATGCAATCTGAAAGTTAAATATTTTCAGAGTTTTTGAATAATTCCAAGAAATAAATATGGAGGGCGAGTCTAGAAATATTTTACGTGCATTAGCCCTCATATAAAAACAATTTTTCAATGGCTGTTAAGCTCGAGCAGACGACCCAAAAGCTCCATGTTTCAACCATGACCGTTCAGCCATCGTATCCTGTGTATTGTGGGAAGGTAACAAAGATCTTGTTTAATTTAACTTTCGCTTTATACGAACTGTACTTTTATAATACGTTAAAGTTGATAATAAGAAAAGTACAATTCCACCATATATGTATATATATTAACGTCACAAATGTTCTCAGCATAAAATTTTTTTTTTAAAGAAGACCATATAAATAGGATGCAAATATTAACTACGTAAAAAGATCAAAACAATTTTGAAGCTAGCCAAATTTGAGTAACGTTCTGTTAAAGGATATTTTTTTTTAATTTATGAGGTTAATTTTTTGACACAAATCTGTTTAAATAAGGTGCATATTTTTAAATCGCCTTCAATTCAGATAAAATATAGGAAAATAAACAAAAATTTAAAATTATAAATTTTCAAATTAAAAAGTATGTATATAACATAGGATTAAAAAACAATATCTATCTTCCTCGGCGAAGTTTCTTCTGTGGTTTCTTTAATGACATTCTGAACCCTTGAGGTAGTGTTTATTCCTTTTTTCAAATAAGTGGCATATCTATGTTCCCCCCTCCTTTTTTTGGAGTTTGTTACTATGAGAATAGTTCCCAAATCAAATTAATTTCGTTTTTGTTGGCAAGCAGTTTCAATTAATGATTATTTATATCTTTGTTTTAAATAAAATTTTAATAAAAAGATACAAGATCAAGGTAAAATAGAAAATACACACATTTTTTAAATAAATTTAAATAATAAATTTATAAAATTTTTCTGTTGCATATATATATAATGTAGTTTTAATTTCAGGAATTCCTAAGAATAACTACCATCTTTGAAAAAATAAATGTAATGATATTTACAATTTGTTATTTTAGTCGAAGCAATTTAAAGTACAATTGATTATTTACTGAAAGATTGGATGCCTATTGCATATTAAGAAATTCTAAGAACAAATATTTTTATTAACTGAATAAATTTTCTTATAATGTTGGGTCATATAACTCATGGGATAAAGATCATTTTATTTAAATTATGTTAAAGCGTATCACCTGCATCTGTTTCACTGAGTAAAATGCAAATGTAATCTTAGTATAAATTTAAATTTTTGAAAATCTATTTCTTATTTAAATATAATTTTTTCGATGTATTGTATTTTTTGCATATTAACATCCTTTATTACAAAACTCCAACGGAAATAAAGGATGAAAAATAATCACACACACCCTCGCATATATGCATATATGCGAGAGAGTGTGTGGTTATATATATTACATATTTATATCCCCTAACATGCTAGATATATATGAAAAACCCATCAAGTGCTGAATATAGCTTTTAAAATAATCGTAAACGATAGTAATTTGAACTCATATGCATCACGCAAGTTCTCTTCGTAATAAGTAAAGAAATATATGAACTGATTTAAATTGTTTTCAAATAAATTTAGGATTCAATTGTATTATTAACCTATCAAAAACATAATTGCTTAATTCTATCATCCTTTTTAATGTGTACCATTGTACTTGTATATATATTGTTAAAATACTTGACAATAATATAGAATGTCAAACTTGAACACAGATATTAAAATAATAACGGAATCTATTTAACTTAAATGATTTCAACGATCACAGCAAGAAAAAAGATTCGAATAGAGCAGAATATTACAGAAATACAAACATTAAACAGCAGTGAATCGAATTACCAACAAAAGAGAACGCTTATTGGATGTACAACACCTCTCTTCCTATTACGATCATCGCCTCTGAAGAATTCAATACTTCCTCATAAAGAGCATTAGTGACTTCGATTGCCGTAAGCTTAAATGGAAAAGTCGGGTTAAGTACATTTCCGAGGCGCTTAATTTGTGCCCCTTTCCATTTACATATCATGCGGAATACTTACGTCAAACACCATTTGTTAAATGATACTTTGAATTTTTGATTACTTGCACCGTCATAATTTGCTTTCCAAGATTTTTAGGTCATTAGGAAGTTCAAATCTATAAACCGAGCAATGGTCATGAGATTTGTAGATTAAGTGAAGAGTTTCTAAAGAATGATGATAGATTTTCAGTCCGTTAAATCCATCGATATGCGTTATTTTAAAATGATATTCGTGTCCAATCTTCCCTAAATGATATTAGAGACAGCTTAAATGCATTTCTCAATATTTTTCAAGCATAATGAAAGTTCTGTAGTTGCTAACTGTAATAGAACTCTAGGGTTAGATGGTTAATCTCTGTGTATCTACTTGAATTGGAAATGTATTAACTCCGCTAATGTCTACAGTGTTTCAAGTATTTTAATCATTCTACATTTGAGTTTTAAAGGGAAGATAATTTTTCTTGTGCACTATAGAGTATTTGAATATTTAAATTAGAATGTTTGAGCGTTAGTTACATTATAATAACTTTTTTCGAATTAAAAGTTTGAGTTTATCTGTACTTATTACTCATAATTGCAATATTGTTTGTAAAGTTTCAGAATTCTAATTTGCATTGGTTACGTGAGTAGTAAGTTGCTTAAGAAACAATGGTATAATTCCTGAAATTAGGATCATTGCATGCTATTATGGTAGCATTTCTTTCATCAACTTGTTACAGTAAGAAATAACATTGCCCTCACACAAATTTTATTTTAAATATTGTCATGGTTTTCATATCGAATATTTTAATATAACTAATAAATGAAGGGTTATGTTATAAATTTCCATAAAATACTAAATTAATTTATCATGAAGACAAGAGGAATATTTTCTTATATTTATATTAAAGGCTTACATATATGTCGTTCGAATTATTTAAATGCATACTTTTTTCTTCGAAGAAAGAGGGAAAATATGATTTTTTATTAAATATGTTTTTCTCTTAGTAAATCGACAATTTAAATTAATTCAAGATTAAATATAAAATTCCACTTATGTACCCATACTAAAATTGACTAATTTATTTAAAAGTAGAACTGAAAATTAAATTTATTGTGTTTATTTTGAAGTGCATCGGTGGAACAACACAACTGGTGATTGTTATGTAATTTTCAAAACAGAAGAGGGTGAGACCTGAGGTAGTATCTCATTCTCATAATTTCCACACTTTACCTGTGTAGATTATAGGTGCTCAACATATAGTCGCGTCATCATTACTCCACACAATGAGTTCTGAGGAAATTAGGAAAATAACTCGGAAATAAAACAATTTTAGAAATAAAACTCGGATTAAATCTCAGTCGTGAAGCGCGTAATCAGGATTAATATATCTTATTTAAGCAGCTCTATGAACAACTAAAATAATCATTGATGTTCTAAAATATTTTTATTACTAGAAGATAGTTGGTTAATGAGACACTTTTAACTGTAAAACATTGATTTGACTTTTCAAATAAAGAAATATTAATTTTTGACGTAAAAAATTACATTTAAACTTATTATTTTTCTAATAACTCTTATCTTTTGAAATCCAAGCGATTCTTCACAATTTAGAAAACCCTAATCTTTCAACAAAGTGTAATTAATTTTCAATTTAATAAGGTTTAATTGGGATACACCATCTTTTCCTGTCGAGAAGGTGATGTGGTATAGCAGTTTTCATTGTCAGTCGTGGCAGGGAATTTTCTGTCAAACTGGGATTTTGAATCTTGATACTACTAAAGCTGATGCACGTTAAATTTGTAAAATCTCAAAGCCTTCATGATGATGTGCCATAAAAATATGAAGAGTCAGATGTCATCTGTTACGCGTCCTTGTCACTTGACTTTTTCCAAAAATTTTAGTTGTTCATTAAAAAATAGCCTTAGAGATGATTTAAAAATTCAAAGTTAATAAGTATTCATGCAGTGAGTTTCTTGCCAACACTAGACTAGTCGAGTTTCCATACTCGTATCAATATCAAGAACCAAGTGATCTTTTTATTTTAAAAGTGATCGTGTAAAGAAAAACGTGGGGAAATTTCTGTCAATATATTATGTATATTTGCATCACAAAACTATTAAGCTTTATATAGTCCTTTCCTACGGAAACTATTTTGAGTAAAATTTATTGACACATTTAATATATTTCGCATCTCAGACTCTGCCTATAAACAATTCAGAATCATGTACTTTTAAGATGCATGCATGAACACGGAAAGCATAATTTCCGTAGCATGTGATTTTATATTTATCTCACCAAATAATTATTTACAAAATGAGTTATTTTCCTTTAAATAAATGAAAATTTTACTGAAAATATAGCTGTTAATCTTAAGAAAAGACTGTTTAAAATTCGATTTCTATCAAGTTTTTAAAAAATGGAAGAGAATAATGCATCATGTTTATTAAAATTGGTTTCCTACTAATTTCCACCTGAATACATTTAAAACATTCCAGATTCATCTATTAAAACTTCATAATCCAACCTATCAACAACACACCATCCATATTCCAAGAGCCACTTCCCGAAAACCGTTTTCTCTGACCAGCCCTAAATGAATCAAATTTCCGGATTTCCCCGCACCAGAGGTATCTTCTCCGGCGAAACACAGCAGCCGGAGAGTTGACTTTTCGGCCGGAGCGCATTAACGTAATTAATGCGAGTGGTGTCCTGGACGAGAGTAAACTGGTGAGGGAGTAATCATCACGCCAAGTGTTCTCTTTCCACCCCTCCTTCGGACCAGCACCAACTAAACCTTCCGCGAATAGATATACCCCACCACACAAGGCGTGAAATGTGAGTGTAATAAAATATATCAGGTCAGTGTGCGAAACGGAACGGAATTTACCAACATGGTGATCCCCGGTTTTCATTCCATGCGTGAAATAGATGTTTCGCTGGACATAGAAGTAACAAGGCTAAGTGGGGGTTACAGTTCTGTGGGAAGCCTAATGGCATTCGGACAGAGAAGTATATGGATTTGTAAGGTTTTACGCACATTAGGTTTATGACGCTGGGATTACTGGTCATAGTTTCCTAACTAGAATTTAAAAAAAACTAGTTTATTAAAATATTTTCAGTACAATATCCTGAGGCTTAAATACAAATCAAGGATTTTGAACTTAGTCAATTTCATTTGTCTTTCATTATGGTATAGAAAGCCTCATACTGTAGAAAATGTCCTGCACGTTTACTACACAAGTTCGCGCGGTTATGGAAGTTTTAGCAAATAAAATTTTAGAACAAGCATATTTAACTCATAAAACAAGTTTCGAATTAACAATGCACTAGATCAACGGGAATGATATTATTAACATCTCGGGTTCTTTCTTGCTGATCGGTGTCATGTTTAAATTGAAAAAATTAATTGCAGTAATATTTAGTCCCAAAGCATTTATTTTGATCTTCCTAACAACAACCAATATAATAACAAGATTCAAGTAGATTGCAAATATATCGTTCAACGTCTTTTTTTCCCACCCATCCAAGTATTTTTTGGCTTTCTTGTTCCCACGGCTCTTTTTCCTCCTCATACGGTCCAATCTGTCTCCTCTTGTTATCAAATCCTGTTCCATACATATCTAAGCCGTTGCCAGATCTCCTGTGTATGTTTGACCTAGTGCCGGGTGCGGGTGAGTGAGTGAATATTACCGTCACACTGTTAAGCTACTCGATTGTTTTTGGCGACGGACCTCGTAATTTTGAACCACAGTCAACTGACGTAGACGACACCTTAGCTGAACCTACCTCTCCTAACTACCACAAACACCAACGGGAGGACATTTAAGCTCTCGATAGATTTAACGTGCAACGCTCATACATGCGGGTCTTCAGTGGTACCGGGCTCAAGACACCAACCATGATCCGATACCTTGACCACTTGGCTACCGCGGCCACTGCCAGGTGTGGGTGTAAGTTCTTGCAGATATTATTTCATATTAATGATCCAGTTATGAGAATGTACTTGATATTATCTCTCCTAACTTTGATTTGACACAACTCTAAAACGTTGATACCTAATTCCCGATTGAATGAAAATTATATCCCATTTTTCAGCACAGCATATCCCCAGTGAAATGAGGAATTAAGCTTGTGGTTGCGAGTTCAACTTTTGCAACTACGAAGTTCAACTACTTGTAACAACCCAATTGAGGAATTACGACAAATGGATAACTGCAACGTGTCATTTGCAGTAACCCAAGTGTAGTTATAATGAAGTATTATTAAAATATATTACTCAATTAGATAAGAAAGTACAGAAGTGTTTTTTTTAAAATTTTATAGGCCGGTAGTTAAAAAAAACATTTATGGTATTATCTCGAAGAAAAATATCAAAAGGAGAAATATTTTTTTATTGACTTATGTACACACTTCTGACAATCGTTTGTTTAGAGTTTTATTTACGATCCACATTATTAATTAACGGAGAAGGGCAAAATAAATCAATTCTAAAAATTTACGCGTGCGAATACAGTTCCTTTCATTTTCTTCGCAAAAATACTTATATATTTGATTTTTTTACCATATATTTTCTTGAATTCCTTTTATAATTTAGTCTTACAAGTTACATTATTGTAGCGATTTTTTAAAAAAAAATGTTTGACATAAAATATTTGTATGGATTGAAGGAACATTTGACAGTTGATGAAATGTTTTGTATATCAAATTTCCGAAAAAATTAAACATTTAAACATACCTTGGCAAAACGAAAATATTTCATAATGTACTATAATATAATGTGCCTGTGAATAAAATAAGGGAAGTTATAAAATCCATAAACATGTTAGTTTATACACTGCAAACACGATAGGTAATGCTTCCTTTAACCTATATAAAAATCGGTCCCACCCCCCATTCAATCAGAACTTGAAGAAAATTGTAGCTTGTGTTTGTACTAGAACAAGTGAAATAAGAAAACTACATAATAGTGCAATAAGTAAATTAATTAATTAACAATAAAAATAGAATATAAGTCATTTTTAATATTTATGCTAACATGAAACATTTGCAACAATCCATATTCTTACTTAACACTTAAACTGAAGTGAAATGCCATGCATCTGGTAAACTAATTATTAAATTTCCGTAAAGGAAACTCCTTATTTTCTTTGAATCTTTTGACAAAAATGAAAAAGATTACCCCCCCCCCTCATAAAATTATAAAATAGACCAAAATTGAAATGGCTTCAAATTTCCTTAAATGTATGATTTATTCGAACTTTAAAACATTTCTGATTTAAAAGAGAGCTTCCGTTAAAAGCTACTGTCAACAAAACCTAGAAAATCTGGGTATTATACATGTGTGTGAAAGACACAGTAAAGTTTTAAGTATTAAGATGCATATTTTTTATTATATTTTCAAAATAAAAATCCACAATTAAAAAATTATTCTCGTAATCAAGAAAATATTTACTTTCAACTATTTTGCAATTTAAGATCAAATACAAGAAAACTAACAATGTAGTTTCAAGAGATTACATTTATTTTTAGACTTCCAGGGGAGAAATTACTTAGAACATCAAAAATATGTGTTTTAATGTTCTTTCGTAAACTAGAACATGAGGCAATTTTGTGCTCGCCTTTGCATTGCTAATGAAGTTATTATTACTAACTATTCCTTTGTTTATTCAGTCCTGGTTGAGAGGGCTATTTACAACCCTTCTCAAGAGACGAGAGATGTACATTCCCCCTATTCATATTTAATCATGTTTGTTCTGAATTCCATCCCATATCACTTTGTATTTGTAAAGCTTAGAATCCATATACATGTAAAACAACAGATATATATATATATGTAAATATTTCGTACACATAAAATATTTCATAGCTTATGATATAACTAATTATTTAAATTTATCAATTTTAACAAGAAACATATCTATGCATTTATTGCTGATTTGTGTTATTTGTATAACAATACAATAGTTTTCCTTGACATATCACATTACCTGATTTAAAATTGCAAGGATTTTGACTGTTGGCAGGATGTATATAAACAGTTAAATACGGCACTCGATACTTTATTTCTTTTTTAAGTTTAGATTCAATGTAAAGAAAATAAAGTAATCACCTGTATAATAAAAACACACATTTTTTTTGCTGCTTATAGTGCTTTGTATTTAAGACGCTTATAATTCTAAATAAATGCAAATATTTTAGAATAATATTTATTCAAAATAAAAATAGGAGATGAATTTATTTCAGAAAACTAAGTTTGAAGACGAAGTCAGCTACAAATGTATATTTTTTTATTAATACAATAGTTTTTCGCGTTGTAAATTGAAAGGTTTCAGAGATGGTGTGTGTCAATGCTTTAATATCCGTTTCCTCAAGCTTGATTTGAAGTAATAATTGCTTCGAAAAGTTAAAATTTTACTTTTTTTTTATAATAATAAGTGAAATAAAGAAATGAATGCATTATAAATCAATTTTACTTTATGCATTTACACAAATTAGTCCAGATTCTTTTACATATCATTACCTAATTCATTATTTATTGCAGAAAGAATTAAGTAATTCCTGTTGAAATAAAGTGAAATTTAGGAAATAATTACCACTCCAAAAATCATTATTATTTGAATTGGTTTTAAAATACATATCTATCATACCGTACTAGCTTTTTACTTAGGGAATTCTATTCATGAACTTGAAATTACTAAGCAAGTTTATACTGGAGTCAATTTAATCATAGAAAAGTGAGCTGGTCAAGTTAAACACTGTTTAAATCAGTCATAAGTAAATGCCTAAATATACACTTTACTTGACTTAAAGTTTTTCCATGTATTCAATAAAATAAAGTCACGTATTTTATAAAATAGCTCACTACTTCATTTCAAATCTATTAAAAAATTCGTCCTAAGCTCTATGCAAATTTCGTTAATTTTCTTATACTAACCTTATTTTTTTATCATTTATATTAACAGAAATGTCACATATTTAATTAAATGTTGAACTTTATCTTCACAAAATATTTTCAGTGAAAAATATTGTTAGAAGCATATATTTTGTAACCATCGCTTTCTAGAAAAGCAATAAAAAATTCATCAAAAAATTATTCAACAAAAAAGGAATGCGATTTTTCAAGTATAACAGTAAATACATTATTGTTTGAAGAATATGATTAATAGCACAAATACAATCTAATACAAGTATGATAAGTAAAATATACTGCACTAATATTTCTTTGAAAATATCAGTGATATTTAATTAAACTTTACTTTTACATTAAACATGAAACTCTATATACGAAAGTTATTATCTAATTAGACTTAAAAAGGACGCACCAACTAAAAATAGATAACTTACATCATTATCAAAAACTTGCTTATATCCGCTATAATACAAGAATAACATTTTTCAATTTTTATCGGACTCCGCAAATGCCGAAGTAACATTTCTGATTCAAAATAAAACTATAAACTTATCAAATAAACTACTATTTTTTTAAAAATAAAACTACCATTTTTCATAAACTAATTCGTCACTACTTTCTGAAACATTTAACAAAATAGTAAACAGAAGCATATCTTTGGTAAAAGCAAGAAATCAACTGAAAAATTCTCGTTACAACCCATATGATTTAAAGCTTCCAAAAAAATCAGATTTCTGTTTATCTGATACCTTAATACAGTGATAAAACAGGATCTCAAAAAGCAAAGAAATCTCCCCGTCTTATTTTACGCCAGTGCAGCTACAAATCATACCTAAAGTGCAAGGCTTGGGAGGCTGCCAAAGCATTTCTACTGCCCCAACCCATTTTTGTGGAATATTTACTGCTATGCACTCTGAATTCCAATTCACGACGGGCCCATAGTTTGGTGTATGTGATAAGTACCGCAATGCCAAGCAGTTTTAGCAGTCCATTTTCGGATTATTACATGCGTACTAGTATATGATAGGGCTACAGAAAATCAGTGGGTCATGAAGCTAGTGTAGCTTAATAAAATGAATTACATAATTTGTAGCCTGTAACTAGTAATTTCATCTGTAGTCTGTAGAATTGCAGAATTATAATTAAAGGAAAAAATATTCACAGAAGCTTCTTAACTAAATTGTCAAATCTCGTATTAACTCTACTTGCTTCGAATGCTTAAAATGTGCGGAACAGGAGAGAATAAAATGAAGAGATTAGAAAGAGCAAATGCGTGGTTAATTTATTACCTAAAGTGTTCGGGTTATGATTGAAGTTAACGTAATTACCTGCGTGTTTCCAATACGTAATGTTGGTAAAACGCATAAAAGTACTTTAGGAAGTTTTATTTAGAATTGTAAGTTGGATATTAGTTGTGGTCATATTTAAAGGAAAAGAATTAGATTAATCTTTACTTTACTTTGAAGTAAATTTAGTAGAAATGTAAAGTAATGTAAATTTAATCAATTGTTAAATTCTTTTCAAAAAATAAATTAAACCAATCGAATTTATTTTATTTTAACCACTAAAGCATAACAAAAATGATTTTATTTGGATCATCTTCTTTACTTTCTTAAAAAAATATTGTTTTTGTAAAAATTACAAAAAAAATAATTACAATAAAAATATTACTATTTGCGTTTGATAAGTAATAAATGATTAAGTTTTTTTTTAAAATTTATGTGATTCGGATTATTATTGGTAAATAAAAGAATAAACAAGAGAAAGAGTTAGAATTAATTTACGATTAAAATACTTATGATTTAGAATTTTAACATTGCGGATTAAAAGAAGTAAATTAAAGTGCATATAAATACAAGAGAAGTGGACGGCAGATCTTAAGAAAAAAACAATTGATGGTTGAATATCTACAAAGCCTATAATTCTGTTTACACAATTTTGCTCAATACATTTCGTCTCCATGTATATCTGCATTGGTTGTGGACCAACAACACTTGTTTTTCCCCATCAATGTCCTGATTTTGATGTAAATGTGGAGAGAGAATCGATTTTGAACTACAGACGAGATTGTAAGGATTGTCAATCTGGCCCACGACATCAGCGGAAGGACATTCCAACGACATTCGAATTCTAGAGGACATGTATGTAAATTGCAGTAATGGCTGACAAGCAACTGCTCTATGTACAGCTCAAAAAGTACTCTAAGAGCAAAAACGACTTTTTTTCTCTAAGAAGGTATTATGCGGTTTCCAGTCCTAGTCGTCTAACGCGTACACTTTGAACCCGAAGGTGGCCATTTCAAATCATTGTGCCCCAAGTAGTAGTCAAGGTCACTAGGAAGGATTCGTCTTCAATTCAATTATACACCGAAGTCTTTAAACTAAAGAACCCAAATTACGTGCTCATTGTCTTTTAGAACAGAAAGAGATCTTAATTGATATGCAGAACAAAATAACTTGAGTGACGACCAATCATCCTATGCGTTCTCTTTACTCATGAATTAACATTTCCTTTAACGTCTGATTCTAAAGGTTGAGTGAAAGACACGAAATCTTCCTTCGAGGAGTAATGATGATCGATGAATGTACGCTACTTCTGGTTTGGAATTAATGAACTATTAGGACCCAAGACATTTCTTCTTAACGGACCCTCTCCTTTTCCCAAAAAATAAAGCTTACTCAAAAAATAAAACAACAAAAAAAAAACTTAAAATGGAACGATGTAAAAACCTAAAACAATTGTTTTATTTTTTTAAATAAAAATATAAAAAATAAATTTAAATTTTACTTGAAAAATTTCTGACTTTTTTCATATAAGTGTTTAAAAAGTTGAAATTCATAGCTGAGTAAACCTTGCAACTAAATGGAAATGTGTATGATATATTCAGAAAACAGAAAAGTAAATTTCCTTATTTACATGGGAACATACTCCTATAAAAAAGGGTCTTCAACCTATAAGGCTCGAAGCCCCTATCAATAAATCTACAACAATAAATCAATAAATCCGTGGGTCACATCAATGAATTTATAATGATCGATGGGCCACAAGATTTTCAAAAACTAATGTAGTCGGGAAATTTAAATTAGAGAGGTCTGTTTTACAAGACTACAGCTTATTCTAAAGAAATAGATGGTGTTACAGATTTGTATATATATATAATATATATATATATCGGTTTTAAAAATATTAAAGGGAAGTTTTATTAGAATACTTTGCATGTTAAAGATTAAAATACTTTTAAAAAGACGTCTTTGATTTTTTTGCATGCTCAGAACTTTTTTTTATTTAAATTTATTTAAAATACAATGAAAGTTTTGAAAAATTAGTCATTTTAAGTCATCATCTATTCGTCTAAGTCGTCATCATAAGCTCGTGGATGGCATATTCTGAGTTCGAGCCTAGTACGGCTGAAGGCCCGTCAAGTAGAGGCAGCCCATGCACGTTAATTCTATTGAAGATTGAAAGTCCTCCCGTAGTTTGGTGAGGAAGTTAAGAGAGGGATGGTCAACTCAGGTGTCGTCCTCTTCACTTGAACATGGTTCAAAAATACAAGGTCCGTCTCCCAAAGCCTTCGGGCAGCTTTATAGTTCGACGTTACTATGGGGATGATATGAGATGAAGTGGGTATAAATAAGAATTATTTTTTATGCAATCGATACATCATACAAAAAAAAAGATAAATTTCATTTTTGAACTTTATCATTTGCTATATCTCACGGCATAAAACTTTTGATGTGTTGATACTTTGAGAATTTTTTCAATTTTATTTTTTACTTTTTTAAAATATCTAGAGGACATAAAACTATTCCTCCCTCCTCTTTTATTTAATGCTCATATTATTTTAAAGGTGGAAGTCAGACGACTATTGATTAAAATAAATGAGACTATATACGTTGTTTTGTTTTCTTTCGTCTATTTTTAAAAATCGAAATGGTTTATTATTAAAGAATAAAAACCATTCACTCAATACTAAAATACTAAACTAAATTACAAATTTATCCTCATTTCTTCCATCGCAAAATATTGGTATACGTTTCCTTATTTCTTCTATACAGATTTGTGTTGACTTTGTAACTTTATATCGCCTTTGCAGACGACTCTAAAATCTTTCCCATGTTTTCTACTTTAACTTTGTCAGAAACTTATTTTACCTACCAATTCTTTTGAGGTTTTCAAGTTATTCTCTCTGCCATCTAGAAGAATGTTGGTCTTATTTTTATACACTTATAAGTATCTTTTTTTATATTATGGAATAAAACAAGTTATTTTTAAGATAATGATTCGATTTCCTCAGGGATTCATTCTGTACCTTTACTGATGACAAATTGAAAACTAATATAGTATTCTCTAAATCCAATAGGATTATTTTAACAAAAAATATGTTTTTAACTGTGTTTCTACTATTTATATATGAATAAGAGCACAAAAGGTAATAATAAATCATATTGCAAAAGTTAATTAAATTCGTTTTGATATATAAATTTATTATTGTGGAAATATTTTTATTCGGGTTTACTGTTATTTTTAAAATTATCTTTAAATATAATTTATGACTTAAAACTTTATAACAGTGTTTTTTTTTCTAAAAATATTTGAGTTATAAATTTATTCATATTAAAAATAAATGTACTTTATATCAAAAATATTTTTAATGTGTTGTATTTTCTTTGATAAACATAATATACTTTAAAGATGCTGCTTTAGATGAGTGGCCTTGGTGCAGAGCTTGTAGCCACAATTGTTAAATCTCGCAACTATACTGACATCTACGATGGGGACTTTACGTATGCCGAAATGCATTACATACACGGCCATACAAATTGTAACGATAAAGCTACGCTACGAATGTATCACGCGCAGTTGTCTGATCGACAAATACCGGATCACAGAAATTTTCAGCAGTTATATCGTCAACATCGTGAAACGAGTTCGTTCCACGTCACCAGACATAATACTGATCAACGAAGAGCCGTATACAGGCTTAAAGCTTGGAAGAAAGCATCTTGAACGTTGTGGCTGCTGGACCCGAGTCAAGTACAAGAGCAGTTGCTCATCACATAAGTGTGAGTTCCCCCTATCATCTGCAGCAGAGTGTTAAATGAAACTCGTTTACACCCCTACCATTTTCAACGAGTACAAGCTTTGAATCCGACAGACTACCTCTCCGGATGAACTTCTGCTAGTGGGTGCGCTGACACTAGACTTCATAGCTCATTAGCTATTTACAGATTAGACGACATTTAAACGCGATGGTGTCTTTAATGAGCACAGTTCCCGTGTGCAAGCAACTGAAAAATGCATGCAACGTGACCACATGTGCATCTACAACTATCCTGTGTATGTATGGGCTGTTATTGTCAACGACGCACAGTGGGCCTTTTTCCCGATCTGGCGCACGGAAACTCTAAAAATGAAATTGTGCGAAAAAAGCAACAACCCTCCATTTATGGTCCACATAGTCTCCCTAGCCATGTTGTAATCAGTTTTTGTTAGTACGCGATTGGAAATCTTCAACAGTCGATGGTTTAGATCGGGTTTGTTGAGGCTTCAAGGAGCACCCGGAAGCCTCATTTTCCAGTCGGAAGTTCTATCGTTTCGTCTGAACAAGATTTCTCAGCTCTTTTAGCGTTTTCTTTGAAAATACACTTCATGGCTAAATGATTTCTTTATTTCATTATCAAATTAGGTTCAAATTTGAAAAAATGTTACATTTAGCACAGTACGTAATTTCCTTAAATACATGTCGGGTTTCTATGTTTAATGGACTAGAACTTTTGGGACTGACACGGATTGATCGCTATAACACATACGTCACTTAGAGTAGATATGGATCTTTAATTTAATACCAAATTTAGCTGCTACTTCGCGAAATCTCTAAAGTTATGATTTTTTTCAGCGTTAGCCGTTGGTATTGATGAGACGTTTGTTCCGCCTTCTTATTTCTCTCTGGAAGAGAGCGCGTCAACACGAGTCCATCGAATATAATGCTAATGACTCGGAAAAATGCAATGATAAATACTAATCATCATAGCTAAAGTAAATATAAGAAAAATGATGAACATGAAACATTCGAGTTGAAAGGAAAATTTTCAAATGCTACTACCTAAAGAACTCCATCAAGAAAAATGTGAAACCATAATTGTACCTCAAGACATTCTTCGTTCTGTCAAAAAGACATAAGCAAGCAAACGTTCAACATGTTGTCTGTCGATCATCAAATGACAGTACAACTACAATAATGTGAACAACATATGAAAATTTTAAATGCAAATAAAATTCCTGTAATGTTAGCGGAAAGTGTCTGTGATGTGTCCTTCAATTACATTATTAACTTATTAGAAATTTCTAGGTTCAGTTTGGTTGATACTTTTTCTCAAAATTATCAACAAAAAAAATTGACATGTTCTTAAAAATAAATAAGTATTTTTTCTCTTAATTAAAATATTCACGATTTTTATCGTGGGCAGTAAAAATAATTACGAAAAAAGGATTAATGTGATTGAGTCGCCCCACTCAACCATTAACATTAGTATCGAGTGTGCGTCTGCTCCCTGAATAATTACAATGATTTTTGATTAGATATAATTATGAAGACTTTTAAGCTATAAAATAATTTCCGTTCACCAGATCGTGAAAACAGCCCACTGTACGGCATTTTGATTAACCCATACTACCGACACGACTTAATTGTGAATGTTGACTTATTTTTCTGGAACAGGTGTTACCAGAACTGCTGCGGGATGTTGCGATCACCCTTCGTAATCGCATGTGGTTTCAGCATGATGGAACCCCAGCCCATTTCAGCACTGGTGTGCATACTTACCTGATT
Source organism: Trichonephila clavata (assembly GCA_019973975.1). NCBI lineage: Eukaryota > Metazoa > Arthropoda > Arachnida > Araneae > Nephilidae > Trichonephila > Trichonephila clavata. The sequence continues at coordinate 145,471 of BMAO01001201.1, forward strand.
GCCACGTTTGGGACGCGAGAGATTGGGCGGGGTGGACTAGTCACTTGGCCACCCCGATCTATCGATTTATCAGGCCATGACTAATTTTTATGGGGACACCTGAAAATTTATTTTATGAGACTCCACTTGACTCGGATGAGGATTTCGTTGCTCAGATATACTAAGCTTCTATGCGTGTGCATAAAATACCTGGCATATTGGAACTAGCACGAGGACCATTTCATCTACTTTGTCTAGCTTATATCGTTACTTGTGGAAGCAATTTTGAACAGTTATTGTAAGCATTAAACTTGTTTTTCTTTACATCTGTTATTTATTTGTGTTTGTGTCTCATCGTATCACTTGCACTCGTACATTCCTATACAGTAAATGACTATTACTATGTCCTGTACCTACCTTTAAAGTTTGCACCATGAATTCGGGAACAACTTGTATATATATTGAAAGTTAACTGTACATATCATGATTTCTTTAAGAATGGAAAACAGTAAACGGTCTCGAAATGAAAGTAAAGTAAATAACGAATTTTCTATACAATAAAAATGTTTCCCTTAATTTTCAGTCATTTCAGTTTTTTAACAAAACATTAATGATTACATATATATGCTAAAGTTTCCAATTTAAAAAAAAACAGCCAGAACTTCATAAATGCGATATCTGAATTTCTTTCTCTCTACTAAATTATGGCTTATAAAAACATCTAACAAGATTATGGTACAAATATGAGTACTAAAAAAAATATTCTTTTCTCAATTTTACCACATGAATATAAATTTCCCATACTTGTTAAATAAAACACGTTAATAAAATTTGACTATTTATCGTTGAGTTAATTATTTTCCTGACAAAGCCTTAACATTAATATTAGTCATTTATTTTATAATTAAAATATTTTTACTAAAATTAGCACATGTATACCTGTTTATATAAACGTAGCACACATAATATACCTGTTATAGTTATTAATATATACTTCCTGAAGTAAAAATATTTTCTGAAATAATGTTACTAAAATGATCTATATATTAGAAAAGAAGACGCAATTTGATTTACCTCATAAAAGCTCAGAATGTGTAATATATATTTTAATTTAAACCATACCTTTCGTTACACGTAAACTCTTACTAATACTCCATGGGGAATTATATTTCAAATTTAAATTTCATAATATGCAGTTTTCTCATTTATTCCCTTTCAAATCTTGAAATCCTGTAGACAACCCCTCAAAGGGAAAGGGAGGTGTCTGGATAACCCTACAAACATGAGAGTTCCGAGTATGGAGATCGTTTTAAGTATTAACTGTTAACCGCCCAACGGCCACGGCATGGGAATTTTAACTAGATCCACAGACCGAGCGTGGTGAAAAGCTTTTGGTTTGCGTATATCATTACTCTTGCATAAATCAGATGAGTTCTGGATTTGACTCCACTTTCTAAGCATGGGGTGGCTACGCTAAAGGAACCTTTATTCATTTGGGAAGGATTTGAGATAAACGACGTAGTAAACGCCGGACTTAGAGCGAAATTTCTGAAAAGAGTTAAGAAAATCGATAATCCCTTATCAGCAACCATTTAACTTAAAACTCGCAGCATGCTGTTGCTTTGGTCTGTTTCGATGTGAAGTGGGATTTGACAGTCTGTGGAATTCTGATAAATGGTACAAATGAATCATTGTATCGTTATGGAAAATCGTTTTTAATCGTTTTCTAATGCAACTAATACAATGCAACCGTAATTTAATGTTCTATGAATAATTTTACATCTGGTGTATGCACATTGTCTAACAATGTTGCCTTCCAAATGAATCATTAGTAAAGTTTGCAATCTATAATTGAGGAAGCCTCGATGTTGAGACAAGAAATCAAATGATCGCAATCTAGTATATATACAGTATTATTTAATACATTAAATACACAGACGGAGTCTAGATCAACCAATGCTATGAATCATCTTTGTTTGCTTTTTCATTTTATTAACGTTAAAGCAGTCTTAATAGAAACGCCATTTCCTAATTTAGTTAATTTCTAGTGAACTGGGTTACTTCTATATTACAACGGAATCTTTTCATCGGTATATATCACTATTAGTTCGTTAAAAAGAAATTTAAAAATATAATGTGCATGTATATAAAATACTATTGACCACATGAATATTCATTTTTAATTTACAGGAAAGGAAATTTACATACATTGACAAATGCATACAAATTTATGTTCCTATGAGTACCAATATGGTCTATTATCTTTAATTTGCACATATAAAGCTAGATGTTCCAATATGCATAATACTGAATCATAATGATCTTATTTGTTATGGAATTAATTTATTAATTAATTGAACGATATAATAATAGCTACATATTTTGCAGCTTATGAATACATTCAATTAACCATTTTGCACAATAGTTAATTTTAAAATTAATATTTAAAAGATACCCCTTAAGATTATTATCAAACCAATTTTCTACACATTTAACTCTTTAATATTACTTACATCTACCATCATTGTAATACTTAAATCCAATTTAAAGGTATCTTATTTTTAGGGAAAATATAATTAATGTCTTTCTTTAATAATATAGTATTTATTTATAGAATACATAGGTTCCAAACTTTTTATTTACACATATTTATTTCTCTCATATATATATATATATATATACATATATATACACACATATATATACATATATATATATACACACATTTTATGTATACTAGCTGTCCTAAGTCAGCAATGTTGATAATACTGAAGCATCCATTCTTTTGTATTTTGCTCTGTTGTTTCAATCTTTCATATCTCCTTCTAAATTCTGTTGTCTTGTTATCTGGCAATTGATATTCTTTTGAGTATTGATCTTGTGGTTCATCTCTCTATTGTAGAGAAATTTTGATTATATATGCATATATATACATTGCCGTGAAAATTACAACATCAGGAAATATCCATATTGATTAAATGAAACTTAAAGAAAAGTAAAATGTACAAAACAAGCTAGAATATCCAAATGATTAGAAATTCAAAACATCAACGTATGTATGGGTTGACCCTCTAAACTTCCAAGCAAGTCATCTAGAAAAAGCACTGCAAAGATAAGTTGAAATATATACGTATTGTCGTTTTACTACTGTAAATGATCGTTTAGAAGTCAATATACTTCGCAAAAACACTGAGTGCAACTAATAGAATTCTAACAGGGTCACATGACTGATCTATGTGAGGGCGAATTCTTCTCTCGTAAAATCTCTACTATTGTTGAACAAATGTCCCAAAAGGAAAACATGAAAATGATACCAGTGGAGAATATACAGACCATGAAAAACAGGAAAATTAAAGTACATGCATTAGGCTCCGTAATATGACGTCAAGAAGAGGTTAAGGGCAACTCATCTAACATGGTGTTGTATTGGCAATGAAGAAAGATATAGTTTCCGTTCGTGCACTGGTAAAACATTGAAACATATGTATTTGTAATTATCTGCCAATATGGTTCATCAACATGTGATATACATTTCACTACGTAAAAGGGTACCATTTTTAAGATTTCCTGACACTGAACGACAATGCCTCTGATTACATTAATTTCACTTACACCCTCAAAAATATGCCAATTAACAACGAGTCTCCTTTGATTAGTCCCACTCTAATTTGGAATAAAGTGAAGCATGCGTAACTGATAAGCTACAAAAATGAACCACTTCTTCCTGAATGTTTTTTAGCATTTTGAGGTATGGTCCAGGATTTTATTGGATATAATTGTAGACCCCAAGTTTTCCCATCTGTGGAGAACTTAAACATAAGCCGCTGCAACCCGTAGAAGTTGTAGAGCCTGAGGTTCTAAGCCCCATGCAAATAATTCTCGGATTAGCATATCACTAAGCTAAACACAGTTCACAAGTTGATTGAAATGGTCGATAAGATCCGCTTCTTCTATAGCAGAAATTCCTAAAGTAGTCTAAATACACTCATGTCCATAAATTAAGGATAATGAAGTTCAGGCAAAGAAAGAGACAGAAGCAAAACAAATTTGACTTATTTGTAAAGTCTATTTATTAAACAAAAGGTAAAGAGCAAAAAAGATGCTATATGTTTGACATAATTAATAAAAATATCGATTTTTACTCCCTGGAGCAAATTTTGAAAAATAACCTATTTACAAAAAACACTATAAAATTGTTAGCATGATGGTTTATACAGAGTACGTCTCCCGGAAGATACAATACAGGCCTTACAACGCCTACGCCTGCTGAGTATCAAATTATCAATATGATCTTGGAGAATATTACACCACTCATCAAGCAATGACCTCCAAAGTTCCGGTAGACAGGTGGGAGGGGGTTGACGGGCTGGAATTCGTCGGCCAAGCATATCCCACACATGCTCTATTGGATTCAAGTCCGGGGAGTATGCTGGCCAATCGATACGGGTGCTATCCTCCGATTGAAGGCATTCGTCTACGATGTTTGCACGGTGAGGACGGGCGTTGTCATCCATAAGCAGAAATTCAACACCCATGGCACCCCGAAACAAACGTACATGTTGTTCCAGAATGACATCCCGATAGATGTGGCCTGTCATCGTTACACTCTGAACATGCAGTTCAGTTCTGGAACCAAGAATATTTCCTCCCCAAACGAACCATCCTGCCACACCGTAACGGTGTCGTTCAATGGTGTTCTCTAGGTGATAACGGGTACTTGGCGCTCACCATATGAAAGTTTGGCGAGAATTAGACTGCAAACTAAACCTGGACTCATCGGAAAACATCACACAAGACCACTGTTGCGGTGTCCACAATGCATGATCTCTAATCCTGGTTAATCGCCGGGGACAGTGAGTTCTGGTAAGGGGAACACATCTGAAACCCTACGAGCATATAGACCAATGTGCCCTAAGCGTCTGTACAAGGTCTGCCTTGAAACTGTCGTACCGGTAACTGAAGAGAGCTGACGCGACAGGTCTGATGCTGTGCTCCGTCTGTTTCTTTTGGCAGTAACTGCCAAATACCGGTCCTCATTCGGCGTTTAACTCGGGGGTGACATGTGCTGCAACATCTACTCACATTACCATCATCTTGGAATCGTTTCCAAAAAGCCTAGAGATGACACTCTGGGCATTTCCAAATTCCTCGGATACTTCCAGCTGGGTAGGTCCACATTTAAGTCGTCCGATAATTCTACCACGTAAAAAATCATCCAAATGCTTCCTTTGTGCCATAACTATGGGGTTATTGCACTGAAAGGCTTTTAAAGCGCTTGTGAACAATTTTACTTCTTTGCCACCATTCCTTATATACCCCTCTCTCACACTCTCGTCATTGTGACGTACTATCCGCGCCATCTGGTGGTTTAATGTAATTTGCATAATCTTCTTCAAGAGTGTGTGATATTTCTACTGGTGAAATTTTTATTTTAGAGTTCAATTTTTGTGTGATTCTGAATTATCCTTAATTTATTGACATGAGTGTAGAACCTCAGGAGTACAAGACGACCTGTAAGGGTCCATGTCATGGAAAACAAAATTTGGGGGCCATGTGGAGTACATGGGGTCCACTTTAACTGTTATTTAACTCATAACACTTATTTATCCCGAATTATAGAGTACCACGAGAAGGTTTTTGTTTGCTTTTTCTAGTGAAAAAAAAAAGGTTTAAATAGGTAGTATCCCTAACATGAAGAAAGATTGAAAGAAAATAGACAGGTTATTTACAACTGAGACGATTTAAGGTTAAACCTGATGACAAATGTTGAAAATTTGATGCAACATCAGATTCACATCCCTCTCATTAGAAGCATTTGTTCGTTGTTCAGTTCTTTTAAGTCACACTTATTTTCACTATATCTTAATTCTAATTTATTTAATAAATGTTTAAAATTAACATGAGTTTTTAAGTTTTTCTCAATGCACTCACTACTGTTAAAAATTTAAATCTTGTAAAGTACTATATTAGTTATTAAAACACATTAAGTTGATGAAATTGCAAAAGTTCAAGATAAGTTAAGTGGGAAGGGGGATCTATCTCAAGCCGGAAAAATAGCAAGTGGTCTATCAGACGAAAAAAATTTGGGAAGTAGTTCTATTTAGCCTTATTGTTCCTTGGGTATGCCCGCCCCTCCATTTATTATATTGGATATTATATCGGTTGGTGACTCTATAGAAGAACTCGTCAGATGAAGAAAGGATATCAACATTTGCATTAGGATAATTGTCATCTGCATTCGGTGTGTAGTCGCTCATCGCTGCACGTGACGACTGATCAAAATATCCATTTCCATCATAACTTTTGCTTAACTGATCCACGAAAATATCACCGTTTATTTAAATCACAATAAAAATACGCAAGTTTCATATGTATAATATATATTAATTTCTGAAAAATCTCTCAGAGCCATGAATTTTTCACAAATGATACTGTACTACACTAAGGATATAAAATATATAAATAGAATAATTAGAATGATAATTAATGCATTATGAAATATAATATTCTTTTTTGCTTAGAGATTCTTTCACAAGTATTTTAAAATTATTTTTTCTTTTAATATGTGTGTGTCAGATTAGATTGAGAGAAATGAATACGTATATATCTCTATTATATTGACTATATATGCATGACTTAGAGTTGTATTTGATTTAATAGAGTTTCGTCCTGAAATGTTTGCGCTCAGTCAAACCGAAATACATATTGAAATCCCATATTCATCCCATATAATCCTATTATAAATTATATAACTATTGCAGGAAGACAGCTGAATTGCAATGCTGCAGTATATTATATATAAATTTCACCATTATATATATATATATATATGCTAAAAATTAATTATGAGTGTATTTTTGCTTTTTAAGTCCAAATGTATGAGCATATTTTTAATTATTTTAGAAAACTTTTACAAATTTTGATTATTAAATTAAAAGTGGTTGACTTATTTAAAGAACTGAGAATTTGTAAATTTTAACAATATTATATTAAGATTTTACTAAGAAAATATATCTGGGGCTAAAATAATTTAGCACTTTTCGTAAATTATAATTAAATATAAATCTTTAACTGGTTTTTTTTTACCTTTTGGCAAGAATACTGTTTCGCGGATAGTAATTTAGTATGTGCAATAAAAGATACTAGTATCGCAATAAATGAAAGCAAAATATCATAATTATCATTTTAATGTATATTAAATTTATTATATTTGTTAAATATTAAATTATTAAAATTGTCTGTAGAATAACGAGGTTTATGTGGATATTGGGAAGAAATAAGAATCAAGAATGTGATACATATGTGTGCATGCTAGTGTAACGAGTAAAAAAATCTTGAAATGTGGGAATGTACATATTATATTACTTTTTCATTCCATCAAAAATTAAAAAAAAAGAGAAAAAACGCAAGTGCAATTTTTTGTATTTGGAAAAATAAACAAATCATAATAAATGACGGATTACGCGATTGTTCCTTTTTTTTAATAAAATAATTAACTAAGAATCTAGATTGATATATTGTTTAAAACACACACGACTGTTTATTGAAGTAAAAATGCCAAATATATGTGTGTTTAAGTTCAAATAAATGGTTTTTTAAATGATATTATAAATTATATTCTGCTATCCTTTTAATTTTCTTTGTTTACATTTAATTTAATGTTATTTGTTTGATGTAAGGTTTTCTTATATTACATCTATATATTATTAACATCATATCTACCGGATACTTTATCACAGAGATCTTCATCAATTAGATTGCTGGAATTTTGTTTTTTGAGTTTAGTGGGGATTTTTTTAAGAAAAATAAATCCAACACTTTTTCTATTTCTAATTTTTTTTGTTTCTAAAACTTTATATTGTTTTCATATTTTCTAAGTACAATATGCTGCTTTTTTCATTGAAGAATATATTTATAAAAATATTTATCTTATAAAGTTCTCACTTTCACCAATGTTTTGGATATTTATAAAAAAATAGATATATTATTATTACTTTATTTTTACTTTTGATTACTTCTAAACATATTTTACAAATAAATTTTGGTATAGTTAAATGCATTACATATTCTTAAGAAGATTACTGTTTAAGAGTGTTAGATTACGGAGTTTTATGTTTTTAGGAATTACTATAATTTTTAGCACACAAAAAAAAAAATCATATTTTCATTTTGACCGAATAAATAATAAAAGCAAATAAAAGATTGGTGCCTTAAAATTATGTTTATTCCTGTAGTATTATTTCTAAGCCTAGGAATTTGCTCTAATGTATTTTTGTAGTTATTCTACTTTGGTTCGCTCTGCTTTAACACACAAATGTAAGTAATGTAAAAAACAATATATAAAAAATAAAGTAAGATAATAATATTTCTTGACCAGGAGAAGTTGTGCACTCTATACTAATGTTAAATATCGTGCATTTTTTTCAATCATTTTTATTGCACACGATAAAATTCTTTGTTGCAAGTATTATTTTTTAAGAGAAAGAATGTGCTTGTGAAATTGTTGAATCGGGCACTGGTCCGCTAAATTTTGAAAAATCGCTAATTTGGCGCGTTTTTGCGTGTTGTGATTTGGTGTAGCAACCCTACCGCAACACGATTAGACTTCTCCCTCACTAATACAAAAATCAAAAGGTTTACCAGATTTGGTGCACTTATCGATTTGGCGAGAAAACACTTGGCGATATAAGTGGCCGATTCGACAATTCAACCAGAATACTTTCCTACTTTTAAGGGGCTTTTTTTTTCTTTCATAATTTGGGGGGAAATACAATCAATTTGAACTAAAAAATATTTGACTTAAATGAAGTTTCATAAAGAACACAACTCATACACTCTTTCACACTAATATTACTATAATAATTTTTTCAGACAAATCTGTAATATTTTTTTCAAGTTATTCCAGTTTTATTTTCCTTAGATGAACAACCTATAACTTTGTTTTGCTTGTGTCTTTTTGGCGGGCGCTGTGTGTGTGTTTGATACACTTGTGGATTTTATATTTTTTTTCAGTAGTTCTTCAGGTAGCATTTGTAAAGTATTTCTTTCAACTTAAATGTTTGATGTTCATAATTTTTTTCTCAAATTTTCTTTCACACAAGATTACAATCCATTATTTCATCAGATTATTTTTACCTTGTTTCATCAACTTTTTTTCTGAATTTTCAGTTTCTCACAATAGAGAGTTAGCACAAACTTTCTTTTTTTATTCTGATAATTTACATTTATGAACCATAATGTGCCATACGACACAGAAATTAAATGCACTAAGGTGTTCAAAGGAAAAAAATGAGGATTGTTTATACAAAATATTTTGAAACAAATGAGGTCGCACGGGGAATCTATTCACCCTGAGTACTTTACAGTTGTATAAAGCGATTGACAGTTGTATAAAAGAGAGAAATATGTGACAAAGACATAGTTTCCCAGAAGACTTTTATATTGGAGGATTATTGGTAACAAGCAGTTTTTTTGAGAATTAAAGATTTCGTGAGCCTGGGGTGACTCTGATCCGCACGACCTTTCCCGGGTTAAAATATATTTTACTTAAAAAATAAGTGTTAGGAATATATTGTATTTTTAAAAATGCACTTTAAAAGAGAATTAAAAGTTTTTTACGAAAGAAAATTTTTCCTAATTTTAGTATTGCTTAGTTTATTAATAAACGTATTATTAAACGTTTTAAATAGTAACTGTATTTAAACACTTTGCATCTAACACGCTTCTAAGAAATATGTGCAAAATATAAATAGTTTTACCGTCTACTGTAAAAATAAGTTTCAGAAGTTTAATAAAATGCAGAAGCCTCCATTCACAAGCATACACGAGATTACGGAATTATGCTCGAAATACTTTCTTTACGATATTATGAAATACATTTTCAAGGATTTCTTTTTTACAACATTAAGAAATGTGTGTATAAAAATACTATTTCCAAATCGCATTTTGAAGAGAAATTTGCATTTATTCATGAATACTGATGCGTGGCTATTTTTGAAGAACAAAAAACAATTTTAGAGGGGGAAAAGGGAAAAGAGAGGGGGGGGCTTTTAGAAACAAGATAACTGAAGCCTTCAGCTTGCGCTCCGTATTTTCCGATCAAGTTTTCTATTTACAGAAATTGTTGGAACAAATCTTCCCTTTTGCCTAAATCATTCCCCGTTCCATTTCCGATTTCAGATTGTTTCTGTGCTCCAGGCATTTTCAAAAGTATAAAAAAAATTTCTGTGAAAGAATTAAGTTGTAAGAAAGGTTTTTACTGAAATATGTTCAACTAACTCAAGAAAAAAGAAATCAGGAACAATTTTTTTAAATAATTTTATTTCCATTCCGGTATTGAGTTCATTGAAGGTACATATTCTTTTGGGCTATTTTTTCTCCCTGCATATATATGTATACATATGCATAAAAATAGGATAATAAGGTTTTCTTACTTTTGCTGTGTATTTCTTGATTTCATAAGCATCACTGTTTTGTTTGAATTTAGGTAATAATGAAGATAAAATAAAAAAAAAACAGCTTGCTACAAACTTATAATTGTTTATTTTTTCTTTAAAAGTATTTATCTTTATTTAAAGATGAATGTAATAATTATAATAACAATCTCAGCACATTTATTTACATTCCTTTGTGTTTGTGGTTCAATAACGCTTTCTAAAATTATTATATTAAAGATTCTACCCATTTTTAAGGAAAAAGTAAAATTGTACTCATTATTATGACTAGAATTTCATACATTCCTTTTGAGTTATTATTTTCATAATAATAGTAATTTTACTCAAAAGCAATAATCCATTTATATATAAATTGATTATAAGCTTTTTTAGCAATAAATAACACATTTTAACACGTAACACATAAGAATAATACGTAATGCAAATAAGAATATAAAAATAACTCGTTTCAAAGCTTTACAACATTATAATCATACATTTAAATAGCTATAATATGATTAAGAATGTAAATATTTCTTACTTCCTCATTAGCAATAAATTTACCTCTTTGATTATTATTTTATTCCTTCAAAAATATTTGCTCAGTGTAAAACCGAAGATTTTATCATTTTCAGGATGAATAAAATCAGAAAGTAATCTTACGCTCAAAATCTTATTCTGCCATCATAAGAAATTATGTTTATATTAACGTTAAAATATAATTCAACCTTTCATAAAGACTAATTATGAAATTTTATACTTGAGAAATGCAAGGCAAAATAATTAAGGCAATTCAGTGACGTAATGTACTGCCCCACATCGCAGGGGGGGGGTAGAGTTCTAGGGGCCCAAAGCCGGACTGCCGCCAAGTACAAAGTACCGGGGCCCGAGACCTGACTTTGCAGGGGGGGCCCAAATGTACTCCGTTACGCCGCTGTTACCACTGTACTGTTACGCCTCCGTTACCACATTTTTAAACTTATACTGTTATGCATTGAAAAATATAGAAAATATTATTATTTTTCTCCATACAGTTTTAAAGTAATACATTAAACATCAGGCATTTTTTTAAATTGAAAATTTACTTTAGTCATGATGAAAAAGGCCTACATCTCTGTGAAAAACAGTTCATCTAATAACAATTATCATAGGGTTTGCAATCCCGTGTCATATTTTCAATCCTGGGATTTCGGGATTACATTATCCAAATCCCGGGATTTTTCGCGGGATTAGAATTGGATTATTTATTAATAATACTTGCATATTAGCATAGTTGAAATTGCATAATAAAACTGAAAATAATTAAAAATTTAATATTATTTTAATGAAACATAAAAAAATTAATTCATTATAAAAAAAATAGTACATAAGCAAATTTAAAAAAAAGCATTTCTTCATTTATTGTGTTTCTGTAAATAAGCTTATAAAAACACAGCTCCTCCATCGTTCCATCGTTGTAACAGCTTCTTATTTCTGTTAAAATTGTCCTGCCGAAGAAAATGCACGTTCGGATTCTTTACTAGTAGGTATTATCGTCATTAAATAGAAGGATGTTCTTTTTAGGTAGTCGCCACTTCTCCTTCCATTTCTTTTTGAATTTTTCATGACAATGTCTCAAATCTAATAGACTGCATTGGTGCATATACCTCTTTGATAACTTTCTTTAGTTCTTCTGCTACACTTAATGGTTTTTGTACACACAAATTGATGCAGTTATTGAATCATAATGTGAATCAATTTTAAGTGTTACCTCATTTGAAATTGAAGATCCAATTGCATGAGCCAATAGTAATGCAATGGGATTTGAAGTGTCTCAAGTCTTTCAAGCAGGTCCCCCACAATTAACGGCATTTAATTGAAGAAGGAACTGTGAGAAAATCTATTATTGTCATGTTGCTTATATTATTGTGTAAGCACTGCAGTGAGCCACTTAGATCTGTACGACGTTCTCCCATACGAGAAAAGTAAGAGAGCTCTGCATATATATATATATATTACTTATAGCACTTATAATTGCACAAAAAAATTTCGCGTAAATATTTCATAAACAAAATATAAATGTTTAAAGAATTAAATTCTTAAAACATTTTTTAGAAAAAATGCTTTAAATATAATTTAGACAAAAATTAAATCCCGGAATGAGTTATTTTAATCCCTGGATTTCGAGGTTGGTAAAAAACACCGGGATCCCGGGGTTTTGGAATTCCAGAATCCTGGGGCTGAATCCCTTCTAGATATATTCGAAAAATTCTAATTGCCTCTACCCACATTAGCTGACACTGGACATCCTGAGGGTGGCAGATATGTCCGTTTTCTGACCCCACTCGTGATGGGGAGAAAGTTACAGAAGAAAAATAAAAGAAAACATCAAATTTCACAGTTCAACATACAAACCCGCCTCAAAACCTTCAAGGCTCAACACGTAAGAAAATTGACATTACACGTATTTAGTACAAAAAAAGTACATAAGATACATTAAATGTAATACCAGATTCACAATACTTTGAAAAAAAATTCAAATTATAACTCAGACAAAAATTAAATCTCGGGATTAGTTATTTTAATCCCGGGATCCTGGGATTTTTGAAAAAAACACCGGGATCCCGGGGCTGCAAACCCTAAATTATCATCAATATTATTATTATTGAAAATTCACGGTATGGGTTTAGTTGGATTTTGAGAGAACTTTCAGAATTTGTACTCATAAGAACTGGTCTGTTTGTTATTTTTTACTACATGAAAAGTCTGGGATTCTCGTAACTCAAATCATAACTTTATGTATTTTGAATCGCAAGTCGCAACTAGACTTCCAACTGCTTCATGGACTGACTGTTGTAGTATGAAGCAAAGAACTGACTAATAATGTCTGGTTCCAAATTATCAATAACAATATAAAAAAAAAAGCTTCGTCAATTATGCACAAAAATTAAATTGATATAAGTATACGAGTATAATCAAATTTCAAGAATGAAAATGATTTTATGTAATATATACATAAAGTTAAAATTTTTTGGCTTCAATAACTTACATCATCTTATCGGTTAAAAATAAGGCTGATTGTTACAAAACCTCTTTTTTCTGTCATTTTTTTTAAATGTCTATTTTTTCATTTTAACAATCTATGAAACCTTTTATATGTATTCATGTATCCACCTTTCTGTGGTTATGTGTTATTTCAATTGCATTTTTAAGCTGCTGTATATATAATGAAGATTGCTTTTCATTTACCGTCTGTTGTAAAAATTGCTTTTAGCTTTTCAGAAATTCCTTCTGTGTATGTATGTGTGGTGCCAATTCATACTCTTCTGTCACTTAGTTGTTGATTTTTTTCCTAACGCTGCTCCTAGAGGTCGGTTCTGTAATCCCTTTGTGTTTTATAGCGTCAGCATCCTCGCATGAATCATTCAACTGAATGGCACCACATTGTTTGTATAGAAGAAACATGCTTTTGTTTGCAACTTCTCAATAGTATGATTAGAAATTGGAGACATTTTAATGGTCTCTTAACTATCTGCAACAGATGCATTTCTTTACGCGCCATGCATCATACTGTTCTTGCACCCAGTACTATGATTTAAGACGGTATTCGATTTCACTCCTCCAGTACATGTTGACAAAGCAATGGCTAATTAGCGCCATATCTTTAATCTTTTGGTTCATTTACCTTCAAAGCTTGCCTGCCGTCACTGCGTAACTTAACTTTGCACGATTATACTCACATGCAATATTCAAGAATTCTTCCTTGCTCACGAAATTGTATTTATTTACTCTCCCAATCCATCGCGTTCAGACTGGTTGACGGTCGAATAACTACTAGCTCAGCACTCCATCGCCTACTGCTGCAGAAGAAAAATTTTGGAAATGTGTGGAGGCAGCTTAGAGTAATATATACCCTTAAGGCTTTCAAGTCTTTCATTAAATGCCGAAGCATTCTGCACTGATTATAGTCAACCCTAACGAAGAAATTCAACGTTGATTTCTTCATCTTCCTTATGCAGAAAGCTATATTTTCACCCTCCCCCCTTTTGAGCTGTGTATTTACCCTTCAATAAATTGTTTTCGATATCCGTTGTCCTTCTTCATGTTATATTTTGTATGGCGGCAGAAGTGTAATATATATAATATAGAATAATATTATTTTAAAACAAATACTTTTCATAAATAAATTTAATACAAAATGAAATTCCCAAATACTATAGAGAGAGATAATCTTTCCTTAAGAAACCTGTGTCTGAACATTTTACTTTTACTTAAAATTTTTTTAGATTAATACTGAATGAAACAGTTCCAGAAGTAAAAATTAAAAATTAATCTTATCTACATTCTTAAAAAGTCCTGCTCAAATTCAAAAAAATAAATAGCTTATTTGAAATTAAATACTCCTTTAGAATAAAAAGAGCTTTCTCCATTTTCTTTGTATTGGAAGAGAATAAATTATATGTATTGGACAGATTATATTGTTTCTTTAAAATAGTATTTTTACAAAACATCAATTCTAAATTAATATTCAGTATATCGACTTAATTTATTAATTCTTCTTTAGAACGAATTTCTTTTATTGTACTGAAATGATTTTAATGCGATTTTCTTTTTAATTCATTTTTAGTCATATTTATCATATTTTACTCTTGATGAAGAGGAAGGGAGAGAAGGCTTAATATTTCTCTTCTCGCAATAGACAAACACATTTTTCCCATAAGGCTATTAAATTACATTTTCTTAAAACTAAAACTGTAACAATTTTAATTATTAAAATGCGTTAGTTTCTAGAAGGCATATTAAGTTTTGTAACTTTAAAAGGTGTAAAATTAATACTTCCCAATGCAGCGATCCCAGAACTTAATATTATATTTAAAAATGCATGGAGATAAATAATGCCTTACATGCTATTTATTTTTTCCATTAATTGATTATGTTTCGGTAAATTTGTGCTTAAACATTTTTAAGACAATAATACTGACAAAAACATTTCATTATTTTAAGTTATTCATTTAAATTTTGCAACAGAAATAGAGCATTAAATTATTATTTTTTATTTTATAATTTTCCCAGCAATTGCTATGCTTTTTGGCTCCCAAATGTATACTGAAAAATTCATTTACAAGGTAGTATCAATGTATTTTTAATGTGACTTAAATACGATTTTAAAAGTTCCATGAGAAATTTTCATTAGTACTTAATAGCCAAGTTCAAAAATTATGTAGATAAATTTGTCTCTTTTTTTCGAAAATATTTATGACCATTAATCATATGCACATGGAATTTTTAGATTAAATTCGTAAAACTTTTTTTTTCTATTTTTTAAACCTTAAAATATTTTCAGGGGGGGGGGTACAAAGAAAAAGCCTTTAATCCAAGTCTAATTTTTATAAACACACTTGGGAAAACAATTAGCATAATTGTATGTACATTTGTCAAAAGTTAACTTTGTAGCCAATTTATATTTGTAACAAAGAATGAAATATACTCTTAAAAAAGTGTGGGTATCTATAGGTGAAGTTGTCAGTCCAAGTAAAATAGTGTGTATATTTTGCAGTAAGAAGTAAAACAGACTCACACACGTTATTATATTTAAAATACTATTCGCATTGCATATATCAGGACTTGAAAATCTATGCTAAAAGTTTGAAATTTTAATGTCCACTTACAATGCTTTAAATGATTATAAAATATTAGTTATGTCCATACAAAACAAATTATAAAATTTATTGTTAACTTTTAAGTAACAGCGTGATTCGTAATTAGCTTGCTCTTGTTCTAATAGGTGCAAAATTCATTCGACTTTCATCAAGTTTTGGAAACGAAACACTATTTGTTTTAATAATAGGGAGTTGCATTTTCCATTCTGAGCAAGAGAATGAATAAATAAATATGTGAATAAAAAATAAAACTCTAAGATGAACATTCAATCATTTCTAACCTTTGAAGTATATGGTCTTATAGGATTTAGTCTTACTTATTACTTGGATGAAGAAATCAGTAATAAGACATCTAGCAATGAAACGATATTTAAAGGAGAATAAAAGCCTCATCGTTAAGGCTAAAGATAAATTACTAAATAAGAATCATTTATTAATAGTACTGTGTTTTGCATTAATCCATAAGAAAAGTCGTCAACGTATTGGGATTTACGTATTTCTCTGATAAGACTAAGTGGGCAGAGGGAAAGAAAAATTTATATCTTTAATATAAATACCAAAACTTGAATTCATTCCGCCTCATTAATATGGGATGAGAAAATAATTTTGACAGGTGAAATAATGGAAATATAAGTAAACATGTTTATATAAAAAAAAAGATGTTACCAAAAAGGCGCAAGCAGGAGTTAAAATGTTTAAATGCTTATTTTAAGTAAGTGAAAAATAAATGGTAAATTGAATACAGAAAATGTCAAAAAATCATAAGGAACAATTTTTAAAAAAATTTATTGTTCAGTTTAATTTGTTCGTTTATTTTCTTTAAAGTAAGCGACATTTAAAGAGACCCAACTGCTTTATTCAATCTTATATCAAAATTGCGAAGTAATCAATTTTCAGTACACTTTTTTACAATGCTATAAATATTGTTCCCCTAAGAAATTTAATTCATAACCTAAATTCTGCAAAACTTCTAAAATTTGCTAAAGTTTTTGAGAAAAATTAATCATTAATATGTATAATAGATAACTCAGACAGATTGAAATTTAATAAATATACATTTCAGATATTATATAATATAATGATTTGAATAATAGCTAAGAGTTATTTTCATATTGCTAGCTTGTTAAAACAATATTCAGCGTAGAACTAATATATTTGTAATATTAATTGCAATAAAGATATTGATTTAATCTGCATCATTCTTTTATGCACATTGGAAGAAATATGGAATGATGCAAAGAAAGTTTTTCAAATTTTAAACAAGTTATGTTAATAGGCTTCGCTCATTAGTCATTGCTATTCATTTTGACTCTGATAAAATTTATGAAATTTATTTTTTTATAAGATTTAAGGCCATTAAAATATTTTTTTTCTGTTTCAGGTTAAACTATTGGTCGTGAATGTGTTGTAATATACTAGCTAAAAGACGCTATTGTTTTAGTCTGAGAGATCATGTGCATAGCTTAAAAGAGGTAACAGATTTGCTAAAAGTATTCTACTCTTCAGTTAGTTGTGCCTGTTAAAAAAGAAAAAAAGTTAGGATATAATCAATCTCAGTAGAGAAACGACGAAATAATTCCTCATAAACACACATAAGGTTTGTAATAAAAATAAATACTTTTGACGCAAAAAGGATAAAGATGAAATATTGGTTAACACGAAATAATACAATGGTCCCCGACAAACTACTATGCATTTTCATACAATTTCTCTTAACGCAAAACAAAAATCAATTAACAGGAAAAGATTTCCCTCCTAGAAATGAACAAAGCCCGAATAACTTCTGTCAAAGTTTAAAAAAGTTTATGCATTATTGGACTGTCTATCGTATCATCCGCAGAATTCACTGCAGTAGGTGATGATAATGTGTGTACAGCCCCAATTATGGCCCAATTATTAGAGTTTGTTCAATGCTCAAAAGATATCATTGATACAGATTGAGATGAAGAAAATGAAATTAATTGTGCAGATCCTTTTCCCATGCTATTCGAAATCATGGAAATCATAAAAAAGTATGCGTAGTTATTTAGACCTAAATACTCCAATGGTGAAATGAATGACAATATGATCGGCATCGAAAATTTTTTTGACAATTTGATGCTAAAAATAACGAAAAGAAATATATCAAATTGTTTTCCAAAATCTCATTAAATGCTTTGTTTTGCAAAACACTTTGTTTTAAATTTCATTTAATTCTTGTGTATGTTTTTGTTTGATTTTTATTAAATACATGCGTATATGCACATCTATGTTAATAAAATGTACTCAAATAAACTTAATTTTTTTAACTTATGTTTGTTTTTTGTGCAACATCCTTTAACATGGAAAAACAATATTTCAATCTCCTTAGTTCAATGCTTCACAAACTTTCAACATTCGTGACCCAATATTCAATCATAATTTTCATCCGCACCCCCCTCCATACAGAAATAAAGCATTGAATTCAAAAATACTATACATTGACACTAAATCTACAATACGACTTGGACCTCTTAAGTGCCACCGGCGTATATAAATGTCTCGCTCAGCCAAAGCCTTAGTTTTCTGGACGTACATATACGTCGTTACGAAGTACGATCTTTTCTGTACCCTGATATCCATAAATTTTTTCCAATACCTTCGGAATGCAATAAAACGACCTGGACAGTGTTTCTGAAGGATTTGCTTATTTATTCCTTTTCTTACCCCCCCCCCCTCAACATTACATACGCGCATCTACATAGAAAACGATGGCACTGGGAAAACAGTCACATAACTTTTAATCGGAAGTTTAAAGATCAATTATAAACCATAAAAATTATCAAGATAAGTATAAATACAAGCTCATGGGGTCACTGGTAATTATTAAATTTGTTCTAAACTTAGTATTGTTGAATTAGTTATAAAATACATTATACAGTACTCATACATTTATAAGTGTATTAGATAAGTGTAATTGTGTATTTTATTTTTTATCATATCAGAATGTATTTTGTTCAATAATAATTGTTTGTGAATTAATAATTTCTTTAAATAATCTTTTGTTTTCAACTTTTCAATATGCTCGCGCCCCCTAGGGGGCTCGCCCCACAGTTTGAAAAACATTGCCTTAGTTTCATGTTAAGCGATTCTCACTGTATTTGGAACTACTAGTACCATTTACTAATCACTCAAAATTCCTACATTTCTAATGTGTGTCCAATTGTGGTACCAAACTAATCTAAATACATATTGTAATGCTCATCTAAGGGCCATCATTGATACAAATCGATTTAAAAATCCAAATTGGTACCAAACTCATATAAGAAGGCTTCATATGTACAGTATAGGATTATGTGGTGAATTTACTGAAAGAACTTTCAGGAAAATATTTAATGTATTTCAAACATTCAGCCACGTACCCCAAATTACTATATTAACGATTCAAAAGGAAAATTCCCTATATTGTACAAAGGAGCATCGTCATAAGCAACGCAGCTTTGTTTTTGGAATGAGATTTTTTATACTCCAATGATGGTCACTCACTGGAATATAAGTAAATGGTCATATTTATTAAGATAGCTAGTGAAGCTTGAATGTGTCCACACAAAGTGCTAAAAGGAAAGTGAAAGGAAGCAATAAGTTTAAGAGATCAATTTTGTGTGCTGATTAGTTGAGATACCTAATCGCATGAATGCTGTTACTTATTTGTTATATTTAGACTAGGAGTTAGAGCCATATTTGTCATTTTTTAAAGAACGAAAAGCTAATTATAGATCTGCATATTAAAGATAGTAAATCAAACTGAAATTGCACAAAACTTGTATGCTTAACACGAAATTTATGCTCCACATCTTAGATGGTGAACAAATTCACCAAATCTGAATGCTCTTAAGAAAATTTGTGACAAGTTTGCATATGGTAGGAAAATGAAAAATGTAGTATGTAGTATGATCCAAAAATTCGGGGACTGCTGCCATTACTGCGAAGAAAGCAAGCGTTTAAAGTTAAACCACTTGAAATGAATTCTCCCAACCCTCTCCTACCACAGGTCAGATTGGTTTAGTCCATGCCATTTGATAGAACCGCATGCACATCTATTATCATCCGAAGCTTGTTAGTTTTGCTCTGCGGATGCAAGAAAGTTAGCTTTTCTTGAACGGCGCCTAACATTAAATTCGCTTAGCAGGCTTATGTTAAACATCAATGGAGATTTCGGAAATGCAAAGTAAGGTGTCTATAGTGAACTTACCATGGCGAGATCAAAAGTTTACGAAAACATCGGCGTTTTAAAAAGGGCCGAGAATTCGTCGAAGACAGTGAACGCGTTGAACGACCTTCGACTTCACGGAATGGAGGCAATGTTGCGTTGGTGTTTGTATGGGTTCAACTAGATCATCCCCAAATACTTGCTCAATTCATCGAGGCTAGACATTTCTCAAAGACGTCTCTGAAGGAATCCATTCATCGTAAACGGCTGGTATCTTCTGCATGACAACGCTCCAGCACATCGATCCCAATTGGTTAAATAGTTTCTTTGCCAAAACTTGCACGAACGGGATTCACCCCCCCCTTTACCTTTTCCCACACTTAGTCCGTTTGACATTTATGTGTCCCCATCAATCAAAAACATTTACAGGGATGCCGTTCTGTGCCATCAGATGAGGTGAAAATACCATCGCAGGAGGCTTTACGATAGGTTGTAAAAAATTGGTTACAAGCTGTGCTTACATAAGTTATGTGAATGTTCTTTGGTGCTGTGAACTATTCAGTGTACACATTGTCTCTGAACTTTTGGATCCTACTACGTATGAAGACTCACCAAATTTGGTTTTTTTTGAAAACCATTTGATTGTTGAAAAAGCTAAATTCGATACAGATCTGATCCTCAATCATATGGATAGCATAATCAAGTATATTAAATCTATCGAAAAAACAAGGTGTGATGTAACAATAATAAATAAAAAATAAGAGTTTTCCAAATTTTGTCCAGATATTTTTCTTTTTAAAGTTAGTAACATTAAAAGTACTTCTTAAAGTATCTTATTTAATGCGTAACCATTCATAAATTTTTTCGTATCGCTTACGTTTGATTACTATGTTTGTTAAATCACTGACAATATTTTAATTGAATCACGAGAGTAAACAAAGATACAATTGTGATTTTGTTAAATTAATGTCACTCTATAGATATTCAGTACGAACACGAGATTTATGTAATCAAATACTTAAAAAAATATTTTAAGCCACTTCAATATTACTCGCTAAGCAATCAAAGTACATTATTAAGAAGTGTGTTCCCCTTGGATCCAATTAGAATCTAACTCCATTTATTGGCATAATGTCACTGAAGAAAATTGTCTATTTTTAGGTTCGCTGCAGATAATTACTAAAATTCTGAGACACCAAAAGAAAGCCTAAAATTAATATGCTCCCAAGCAAGTAAAAACTACCTCTTATGGGAGTTAAATTATGTATTTTTCACTTTTACTACAGAATGTCTTTCACGTAAAGTATAGTTGACTTATTATTTTGCTTAAACTGGAAAAATGATATACATTATGTGAAAATTTCAAAAGCAGCATTTATCAAAATAAATGTTATTCATTATTTTTTTTATTTTATGCAAAATATGCTACTAAAAATTACTTTACTTTTGTTTGGAAAATAAACATTTTAAAACGCACGGATGAAAATTTAAACCTATTTTATTACTTGTATATTCTGTTCCAATCAGGTCAATAAAATGCTAGAAGAAAAAAATGTTTTTTCCCCTTCTCTTTTGTTTCAGGAAATTATCTTTTTACATTTATTTTTCGATTAAAAATATTTTCGGCAAAAGGTTTTAAATAATTTTATAAAGACTGAAATACTATAAAATCAAAAATTACAAATGCACAAAATATTTCTGTGTTCATTAATTGTAAAATAAAAAATTTTCTAAGCAAAATAGAAAACGATACTTTAAGAAGGAATTCAAAAATGAAAAAAGTAATTTGTCTGCATTTTCATGTAGCCGTTACTTTCTTTATAACAATATATCTTGACATTCCCTTTAGTCAGTTTAACATTGACCATTTGCAGTATCGCTATCAAATTCGAATCTCCGTTATCTCCTCCTGCCTTTCAAGATATCAAACTGAAGTCAAGTAACAATTAAGCTTCAAGTTCGCGACAGAGTGCCAAACAAAAGTATACTCAAATTCTCCCATTAAATATCCATTATGTCCCATTGAATCATACTATTTCTAAAGCTCGACTACAAAGCAGGCTAAAGTCTTTTGATGCTTCGGAAAGTCATTCAAAAGCTATTTATATTCATTAGAAGCGTTATATGGGTCTGTCACTTTCAATTTGCGTCACTTGGGTTGTTGTGTCGAGGCAAAGTACTGCATATTAAGAGCGTTTTCCGTAATCTGAATAGAGGAAGTTATATGCTAATTTTCCCACTTTTATTATCTTCAATACTAAGATTCAAAATGTTTTGAAATCCATGACATAAACTTATCGAAAGCAAAATATGTATTAAATTCATTACTTAATTTTTTTTTTGCTGATGTAAATACGGAAATTAATGGCAACAAGATTGAAATAACATTTTATTAAGTATTGTAAAAATGCCTGTTTAGTCATCTGACGTGTTGCAAAATTCAATTACTTCAGAAAATGAATTAAAAAAAAATAATTTTAAAAGAAATTATCTATTTTGTTGCTACTAGAATTAAGAAGTTGATTTAAAAAATGCAAAATACTCTCTAATTCTATTTCATAATTATTCAAATACTTATAAATATTTAGATTTTCTTTACAAAGAGTGAAAACTAAAAGAAATTGATCATTTCGAGATAAAGAACATTAATTCACTGATTCTTATTAGTTCTCTCATCACTTTTTTTGGATCAAATCATAAATAAAATAACATTGTTACTAAATAGATAAACTTGCAGATGTATTTCAAGAAGAAAATGTCCAAAAAAGGTAATTTTTTATCTATTTTAATACTTCGCATTCAGTATAATTAAATTTATTTATTAGTTAAAAGAGATAATTTTACAGAATTTCAACTAATCGTAATTATGAGAAATAAATTGATGGGACAAATTGTGTAACTAAGTAATCTGTTATAAATAAAAATTATTATAAGAATAAAGATTGATTGAACAGAAAATTTTGAATTATAGAAAAAAAATACTTTGATAAAAAGTTTTAAAAATTGAATATAATGTTAAAAATAATTATTTTGACAATGCAACGTTAATACATATGAATTCGAACAAAAAGTATAATAATTATGTAATAAAAATTGTCAGCTTTAGTGATTTATACACACAAAAATACAATTCTTCCTTTGCAACAAGGGAAGTTCATTTCCTTAAATTTAGTAAAACAAACAAATTTTTTAGACAAATAATCTCTCAAAGGAATTTCCTAATCATTGCTTCTCAAACTTTCAATATCGGTTACCCAATTTCGAAACATAATTTACCTCGCTCCCCTCTCCATACAATAGTTACAAAGAATACAATAACAATGTACTTTGAAACTAAAGCTGCATTGCGACCTTATTTATGACCCATACAAATTATTAGAAAAATAAGAATACAATTTTCTACTTGTTATTGTTAAGTAATAGATATTTTAAATAAGTTACTTTTAAGCAACAGTATAATTAATTTGTTACTTTTCTTTTCTATATCTTAAATGGAAACAGAGTGCAATAAACTTTTTTAACGTATTAAAATGCATTTCATTTTGCTTCCTTTCAGTGGATTAGCAGTTTTTATTTTCAACTTTTCGATATGCTCACGTATCCCAACGTAGGGTCATCATGCCCTCCTAGGGGACGTGTCCACAGTTCGAGAACCAATGTGCTAATTGTAATCAATGTATTTAAGAAAATATTTGACCGTCTCGAAAAATGCAAAAAAAATCAATTTGCAAGCAATCAATTTAAGTTCAATAAATAACAAATTGTGCTTTATAAATCTTATTTAAAGTAATAAAAATAAATTTACTTTCAAGAGATAAATTTTTTACTATTTTTAAGATTGATTTAATAATAAAAGCTGGCACATTTGGTTTTCAAAGATACAAAATTGCTTTGTTACAAACTCATAACTAAAAGGACTGCAACTTCCAAATTGAAAGTTTCCACTTCAACGTATTTTTGAATGATGATTATATTTTTTTTAAAAAAATTAACCCGTTTTAGCATGAATGAATGTATTTATCTAAATAAACATTTATACTTCATAGGAGTGAAAAATTGGATTAAAACTCTGCTCTCTAAAATAAATTTATTTTCGAATAAGGAAATTGTATTATAATTATTGCGTCTTTTAATTATAATTTTAATAATAATTTAAAATTTAAACAACTTTTTAACTAACTTTTGACCAGTGCTACAGTAGCAATGTTTAACTATTTTCGAAAAACACACACATCAGTGAAGAATATTCAATGTAAAGAAATAACAAATATATTCACTTTGTTACAAAAAATATATAGACGAGAAACATCAATATTAAATAAGTTCATGCATTTTAATTTAGTAGCCTTAAATAGAACCTTAGTACGGAACTATATCTTCATTGAAATGAAAAATCAAATTACAAATGTTTCATCCTGTAATTACGAAACTAAACCTTTTATCAGAATTGTTTGCTCTTTCTCTATAATTTGATATATCTAATAGATAAACACTAAGGATAATAAAGAAAGCAAAATATTAAATAAAATAAAATGAATTTGAAATAAAATATTTTCCATTATATCAATTTTAAAATCTATTTGAAGAAAAAAGGCAAAAAAAAAATGCTTTTATTAACGTTAATCATTAATTTTCAAAGAATTCCTTTTTTTCCATTAAAAAACAATTTCAAGATAACTGCACAGCATGATATAAATGTACATGCCCTAACTCTAAGAATAAAAAGGAATATCTCTGTTTGTTTGGAATATTCGATTTCAAATCAGAGTAATTGGTTACTTTGATTTTCGAAAGGAATATTTTTTTAAATTTCAACGAAGAAAAACAGTAATTTTCCCCCTTATTTTGCAAGATATTTTTTTCTATTTTCATAAAAAAAAGAAATCTTTATTTAATGTTTTATTGAAAGTAGATTTTTCCTCTTTGAAATAATTTCATATAGCAGAAGAGTATTGTAGCATTATGTAGATAATATGCATGATATTTATTGAACAATATTTTAAAAAAATTTCGTATAAGTTTTTATGTTTAACTGTGTAATTAAGTGTTATTTTTATATTGCGAAGTAAAACATTATTTTGTCATGTTTAAATAGTTTGAGAAAAATGATATATATGAGTCAAAAGGACAATGAATAACGTATTATACGGAAAGCTGAATAATTTGAAATTCTTCCGAAATTGTTAATATTCAGAGAATATAAGTAAGCATTAAAAACTAAAACATTCCCAGGAATACGACTTATTTTTATATTTTTTAAAATAATATAGAGAAATTTCATTAAATTTTTTATACTGAAAAAATTGGGAATTTTTTAAGTTGCACGGTGATTTGCCTAATTCGAAAGAGAATCATGATAAATCTGAAAATTAATATAAATACAAATGTAAATAGAAAAGAAAAGTGGGATCATTGAGTAAAATTAGATGCATTCCACAATTTTTTTAAAAAATATTTATTGATTACACACATTTACCCTTACATTATTGAATGAATGGCACTTTTAATATGAAACATGATATTTTTATGTACATTTATCAACACAAATTTAGCTAAATATTTAATTTTGATGCTAAAATAAATTAATGCTTAAAATAAATTATGCTGCTTATAGTCCTGTTTCTCTCTCACAGCAGCACTGTAATCTGACTTTATTTCGATATATAGCATAATGTACTTTAAAAATATATTTTTATCAAACCTTATTATTTATTTAGTGATAAAAAATTAGATTTTAAAGCAACTCTTTTAGGTATCCAATCTCTTAAAAACAAATATATCAACATCATTTCACACAATTTTAATTGATGTTTGATATAATCACCCGTAGAATTTATTCAATAATATTCAGGAATGACAGTATAAAAATCATACACGTTCTTTTTTTAAAAATTTTATGAAGTACAAGACTAGAATATTTTATTTTCGCGTGACAAAGCATTATTAATATTTTTTTTAAAAATGCTAATATTATATTGCATTGCTTAGCTAATTTTTTTAAATTCTTCTTGCTGTTTATTTTATTTTATAATTAAGATGACAAACCCTTTTACTCAAGACTGGCTCCAATGTTTCGTATAGCCATTAGATATTTCCTTTTCATTTGTTACTTAAAGCATGCAAGGAAATAATTTAATGAAATACTCAATACTGTTAAATGTGTTTTTGTTAGATGTCTTCTACTTCAGCATATTTTTAAAAATTTATTATGAATTGGACATTTACTTATAACGTCGCATTAAATTGTATTAAAATTAAGTATCTGATAAAAAATAGTTTCTTCTTTCTATTTTTAAAATTAGTGTTGTGTCCAGTGCTTTCTATATTTCAAAGTAGTATAGTCATTAGCTTTGTATAACCAACAACAAAGTCATTTACCTCTTCCCGATCTATCAAAGTAATTTGCATTAAATAGCTCTTTATTCTCTTATTTTACTGCAGATGGCCTTAAAAATACTTAAAAAAACCCTTTAATAAATTTAGGTACATTTGCCTCAGTCTATTCATCTAAGGAGACATGATTTTGTTTATATAGTCAATCGGAGTTTTTCATGCTCAAATTTTGAAGGTTTTGAAATGCCTATCTCTCGGCACTTTTCTTGTAAAAATTAGAATATATCTATCATCAGGTTCGAAAGGTAAGGAAACGAAAGACTTTTCCGATGTAAAATTTATTAATAAGTATGGGTTGCTCAAGACATTTAAGTTCTTATTTGTTTGTGAGTTCCTTAAAAGGGTAACAACTCGAAACTCTGCTATAACTACAGCATTAGCTGCTGTATATGAAATTAACTGTCTAAGAGAAATCCCACATTTTTTTTTTCAATTCATCTTTAATGAGTTGGCTAATATTTTCTCCAGTGGATTTCCCAATAAAACTTGGGAATGCAAAGAAAGCCATTATGAATGAAACATTTTGTAGTTTCAAAGTAAGTGACTGCAATGATATATAATTCGTAGCTTGTATTACTGCCAGAAGATTATCCTGCAAAAGGGTATTATTGCATGCAGTCAATCATATACATTTTCTGAATGGAAGATAGTTCACTAATTCACAAAATACTTTGGAAACATTTTATGAAAAAGAAGACCGAGCTTCCAAAAAGATCATTATTACTACAGAAAAAGATATAAACTAGGAGTCGGCAACCTTTTACCTTTGGCGTGCCAAACCAATCTACCAATTTTACTCAGCATGCCCCACAGTAGGACATTTTTGAAATAATTCGATTCCCGAGATAGGAAAGAGGGGAATAATATAGATAGATAGATATTAGCACAGTTTTATTACATATTAATTTTGCACAGTTTAAAGATATTTCTTAACATAAAAAATAAACCGCATAAAATCTATTTATTTCTTCAACAAAATCAAAAATATTAAAATAGCACATATATTGTGTGTTTTTAAACATGCTTGTCATAGCAATAAATATACAACATAAAATATAAGTATTTCCCTTCACTATAGTTAAATAAAAAGATTCATAAAATTGCTAATAGGAACCTAGTACCAATCGACTTTCACATCGCAAAATCAGGGGTATTAATTATGTGTGACTTTCAATTTGACACGATTCTTAGCATTCATTTATTAAACAGTTTTTTTTTAATCGAAAATTTTTTCATATGAGGAAAGAATTTTTACTTAGATATGTAGAACCAAAGGTGGAAAGCAGAGTACATTCAATTTGTTCTCTTCATACTATTAAATCTCTCCAGCAAGGACATTGAATAATTTACAAAATAGCTGTAAATTTATCTTTAGAGTTATTTTTCAGATTTTATCGAAATTCCTTAAATGCCCTTTATTTTGAATAGGTGTGTCAAGAAGGCCCATTAATAGTTTATCAACTTCCAACACTTCAAAAATTGACAACTTTTTTGACTAGTGTAGAGTGCTACTAAGAATCGTACTGCGTGCCATAGATTGCCGACCCCTGATGTAAACAATACTTTAGCCCTGCTTACATTTGACTGGACATCGTCCCGGAAAAGTTAATTAATTTTGAGCAAATGCTACTTATTTACAACGTGCCTTAGAATGTTCCCATGGCGGGTAATATCACTTCGGCCACTAAGAGAAATACATAAATTAGAACGAAATACGTTCCTTTTGGTGATGCGGTTCCTTTATTTTGTGATTCAAATTCCTTTTTAAGGCTTTTTTTTATCCGTTTGATAAAGCATTCCACCTATGTTAGACAACTTGATAAACGGAACAATGGACGGAAACAAGTCGTTCAGTAATAGGAAGCGTAAGAATTAGAAACACGCAAATCACATAATGAGTTGATTTCTAAGAAGTTGTTGCAGGGAAATAAAAAAAGGACACACGTAATCCTTTATAACAGTGCTTCTCAAACTTTCAGTATTTGGCGACCCAATTTTCTATCATAATTTTCATCGCACCCCCATTCCCCATTGTATCCCCATACAATAACATAGTATCGAATGCAATAATATAATTTGATACTAAAGCTACAATACGACTTTAATTATAAACCGTGTAGTATAAGGTGTTGATGGATGAAGGAAGGCAGATGAGCTTGGGTTTGTTATTCCTCTTTCAACAAGAACTTCGTTGGGAGTAGTGTATTTAGTTCTATTTGTCAGAGAAATAATTTATGTGGTTTTTTTTAAAGTCCAGATTGGTAGTCTTTTGTCCTGTTGTATCTGGCATGAAAGAATCTGATGATGGATTTAATGAGTTGCCTCAGAACTGTAACACCTAGGGAAATAATATAGTAATGAATTGAGCCGAATAAAGATGTTAAGTATTTTCACCTTCTGAAATGGATGTAAGCTTATCTCCTTCATAAAATGTTTAATCATGGTGTAATAATTAACACCATAAATGCACAAATTATCAAGATAAATATTTAATTTTGAATATAATTTTTATGTATGACAATCCCATGGGAGTCAGTGTTAATTATTAAACTTGCTCTTCGTTTACTATTCATAAATTTATTAACATATACATTGTTACTGATAAACTTATAAGTATATTACATTAGTTTAAATGTGTATTTTCTTATTTATTATGTCAGAATGTATTTTGTGTTGCTCACCCCCTTTCAGTAAATAAAATCTGATTCAATAAAATCTTTTATTTTTGATTTTTCTATACACTCGCGACCCCTTTGTAGGTTATCACGCCCCACAGTTTGAGAAACACTGCTTTATAAACTAAATAATACCTCGAAAGAGAAAAAACAAACCTACACCTCATGAAATGATACGCGGGAGGAAAGTAAAACTTCATGATCTGTGTAAACGTGCTCGATGCCAGTACTACGATTTCTGCGTACATGCGTTTACTTTTTCTGGTCGTTACTAGTGAAAAACGTAAGTATGAGTTGTTAAGAGCAATATCGTTGGTGGATCGCAAAAAATTTGCAAAAATGTTCAAAAGTGAGCAGTCTAGGCCTAAAAGCGTAAACAAACGCAGAGAAACGTACATCTTTTTTGAAAAGTATGAAAGTTTACAGATATGTAATGGGGATTGCCACAGGATCACGCGGTAAAGTTATTAAATTCCTCATTTGTGACGTCACGGTGTAATATTTTGAACGGGCTACTTTGGTATCCTGTCTTTGGGAACGCGTGCCAAAAAAGATTATTCATAGAATTCTCTAGAAATAAATGGTGAATTTGTGCTGCTCTTTTGAGTTTTGCGTTATTTTAATATGAATTGGGTTTACAACCAACAGTGATGATAACGTTTATTTATCAATTCTTATAGCTAAAATATATATACATATTTGCAACAAGATTTCAATTATTCTTTTAGTTCCAATGTAATAATTAATACATTTAATAAGTATTAGATATTCTATTTGAAGGTGCACTTTATAAAATAAATATTATAATTTTATATCATTATCTTCTTACATTTTGCGAAGTTATGCTTGGCGTTTAAATTTGAAGCATATTTATCAATCATGCCTCACAAAGTCATTAAATATTCCTTTCAAATGCGTTCCCTAAAGTTATAAATATTTCAGTTACTCTGTTCATATTTCATAGGCACTCAAACTTTTCTCTTAATGGATTTTCATAACTACACAATAAGCTTAAGTTTCTACATTGGTGTAAAAATCAATGTACAGACGTCCTACGTGTTCTAACTAGATAATAAATACCGAGAAAAATACTATTTATGACCTGAGAATTGCTTATGTTGCTATGGTTTCATCATTCTAAGGATTGTTCAGAGTTGTAAATAGATAATAAATGCAAAATAAAAGCCAACATATTGAGAATCGGTTCTTTAAAAGAGGGAAATTTAAATGACAATATTCGTAAACTGAATCTATTCTCGATTGCGTCTTTCTGGACCTTTGCCAAACACCACCAAATACTTCCACTATTTGCACAAACGAACCTAATAGCGAACTTTCGGTTAAAGCCGCAAGATCGAAACGCCCCTTCAACGGTGCTTTTCGTTTGACGGAATAATATTTCATGGCTTTCTAAAACCTTTATTCTCGAAGGGCCACCCCATGAAACACTCCAACTTCACTGCATGTGTTTATGTCATGCATCAAATAGCTCCTGCTTTTCCAGCTTTTGCAACTTGGCCTATAGCCAGCCATTCACGTTTGCTTACTTCCAAATAGCAAACAGCTTAGAATCTCTACCAGGAAATGGTGGTTCCCACGATTTCAGTTAAGGTAGTTAATAAATAATATAATGCAATGAACGCAGAATGTTTTCCTAGTCTTAAACATAAACATGATTTGTTTCATATAAAACGAGACATGGGCTTTGGATCATCGATTTTAGAGGGGAATGACAGGTGTCTGAATCCACAGCGCTTTCGAATGTTTTATTTTACATTGTTTTTGCAATTTAAAAGAATTATAATGTCTTAAAGGAGGAAATTTTATATATATTTTTCTGAACAGGATTGGAATGTCCCGATAGCAAAAAGTGCTCTTTTTACGGAAATTTTCATAAGGAGCTCGAAAATAATGATTTTTGTAAATTTTCAAAGGAATTTTTTTTCTTATTAAAAGTTATTTTTCTTGGTTTTATTTTTTAAATAACATTCAAATTATTATTGATGATAATTAGTCTCAATAATTTCATATACTGAAAAAGGTTTCCTTATGCATATACCATTAATTCATCATTATAAAATGTATAAATTAATAGTAAATCCTTTTTAAAATGTATAATTTTTCATAAATAATGTATGAATTTTTAATTAATAAGTTACAAGTTATGACTTGATCACTTAAACATAAAGTAATAATATTAAATGTCACAAATTGATGAAAATAAGTAAAAATTTTATGAAATTAGGTAAAAACAATGATGGTTATTAAATTAACAAAATTAACGCACATTTTCTTCATTTAATTATTAAAATGAATTGGTAATTGAATTGTGTATATCTATATGTTATCGGCAAAGTATGAAATACCGACATTCTACAAAATGCCTAGGCATTGAATAGAATACTTGATGTTTTTGGGCAAAAAATTAAATATGAGATTTATTAGATACTTTGCCTAGGCATTGTATAGAATGACCAAAGCTATTTAGGCAAAGTATAAAAAAATATAATAAGGCTATTACATCAATGAAGTACACACATTCCTAAAAATACAAATGTTACTCAGACAAAATAATAAGAAAGCTATTAAAAATTATTCAAAATATGCATAGGAAAATGAAAGTTGTACCAAACAAAAATTATGTCTTTCTTATTAAGGAAAAACTAAATTTTTGTATTCAAAAAATTAGATATTAAAATTAACCTACTTGTTGCATGATGGTAGGCTTAGTGACATTTTGAATTACATTTTACTACATTTTTCAAGCAAGGATAATTTTTATATTGGCACTTTATTTCATTCATACATTTTACGATTTCTTGGCGGCTTCCAATTGACTGAACAATTGAAATTGAAAGAAGAGGAATTTCGTGGTCAGTAATATCTTTAATCCTAAGCAAGTTCTTAGAGCTCTAAGAAAATTGTGGTTTCTGATATACTTATTTTAATATTCCTTCAGAAGTTCTTCCAACCCCCCCCCCCCTCGATAGAAACCATACTATTTTCCATTCATTACAAGTGCAAAAATATTGGCATTCGGAAAAAAAATCAGTTTTCTCAGCAATACCTTTTTTTAAAAATAATAATTTTCGGTTTTTTGTTGCAAGGTTCACAAAGATGTATGTACAGTTCAGTACAACATTCAGTAACATGCAACAATTTTGCCTTTTTTTGAAAGTTTCTGCCTTGTCCTCAAGGGAGTGAGTGAATATTTAGGGCACATACAGTCCAGCTACTCAAATGGTGTTTGGAGACGGGTCTCGTAATTTTGAAATGTAGTCAAATGACGAGGATGACACCCGAGTTGGCACCTTCTCTCCCAGCTACCACACCACACCAACGGCTGGACATTTGAACTCTCGAGAGATTGAACGTACTTCGCTATTCGGCTTACACGGCGGGACATCAGTGGTACAGGCTCAAAGAATCATGTCCTCAAAATCCGTAACGAAATACTGTATAACAGTGGTTCCCAAACTTTTTATCTTCCTGACCGGTCAACGTTTGATAATTTTACCGCGGACAACTGAGGTGGCTTACGTGGATTATTTATATTCTAGATTACTGTGATTTAATAATTTAATTGTGTATTTAAACATTTCTTCAGAATAAAATTCAGTTGCACCAAAAAATGAATACAAAGTTATTTTACATGAAATATAAAGTGATTTCTAAAGAAAATAAATACACAAGAGAGATAATACACCCTGTAGATAAAATGGAAATAATGCAATATTCCTTGAGTGGCCCTATACCATTTCATCCACGAACAGGGAGCTGGGGATTTCTGCTGTATGGTACCGAAGCTTTCTTTAACAAACTAAATGAGTGTACTTTTATTTTCTACAAACATCACATCATAGCTATTAAACAACCAATAGTCCCTTATTTCCTTCTTAGTAGTCATTTTTGTAATTTGTACTTCAGTTATTAACTTCTAGTATGTAATTCCAGTTCAGAAAAGATACTTTTTTGAAGTATTAATTCTAATTTTGGCCAGATCGACGTCAAATAGTTGTTTCATGTCTATTGACCAGGGGTTGGCAACCTTTTAGCTAGGGTGTATCAAACCAATCTACCAATATGATTCAGTGTATTACACAGTAGGACATTTTTGGAACAATTCAAATTTGACAAATATTTGTTGAGTAATGCAAAGTGTCACTGAGAATTGTACCACGGGCCATATGTGGCATGTGTGCCATAGGTTGCAGACACCTGCTATAGACCATTATTCCTCCTACACCACAGCTTGTTTCTCCATTTTCACGCATCTCAGAAAAAAACAATATTTTGTAGAAATATTTTAAGAAAAATTGAGTAATTTGGCACGGTCGAACAAACCGCAATAATTAACTGACAAATTCTGAGCCTAAGGCACTCGTTTAAAGTCCCGTGTCTTTCTACGCAATTATAGAAATTAATCGAAGATGTATTTCATACTTTGCCTGTTTCTCATTAGGAGTTCTATATAACACCTAGGCAATGTGTGAAATAAGAATCATTTTATACATTGCCGGCTGGTTTTAGGTATCCCACACAATACCTAGAAATTATATAGAACTTGGATTTCATACTTTGTCGGTAACATATATATTTATATATGTATACATAATTGCAATCCCTTTTGCAATGCTTTATATAATTTTGTGATTAAATAAATCGAAAAAAATAATTAAAATTCAATAATGCCATGAGAAAATTTGTCATCGTAATGTTTTAATCTTTTACATGTCCTAAAATGCAATCATGAGAAAAACAACTATATCACACATACACAATCATCCTTAAATATTACACACACACACACACACATTGTCATATTTTTTTATTAAAACCACAAACACACATTTGGCATTTAGTTTTATCTCATAACCATTCAATGCAATATATGTCATTGACTTTTATATTAACATTTCATTCCGACTCAACACGAAGGCTATGTACTTACTCGGGAGAATCGAGTTCACCAAAAGGGTGTTTCGAGCTGCTATCCGACCATCCGAAAAGATAATTCGTTTATACCAGATTTTCTCAAACTGTGGGGTGCGTCCTCTTAGGGGGAGATGGTAGCCCAACGTGGGGTGCGCGAGCATTGCAAAAAATTGAAAATATAAGATTTAAAATGATTATCAATTTATTGAAAGGAAGCAAAACTAAATAATAAATAAAAAATATTTAGCAGCTAGAAAATAAATTATTTTTTTCACATCACCAGCCTATGTTTATTTTCAGAAAAATGTTTATATTATAGTAAGGATTTGATAGCACAGACCCACTCTCCACTTTCTCACATACAGAACACTAATTTTTGTTTGTTTTATTTTTATAAACCACAAGTGTATTAGTTAAAAACACTCGCTGTGGGGTTACACCTTTTTTTTTAGTCGCTAAATCTGGAATTAGTAGCCAAATCTGAAAATGGTATATCGAATTAGTTGCCAAATCTGGAAGTGATATATTTAATTGTCGCCAAATCTGATTATCCTGATTCCTGACGATCCTAATGAGGAAAATGGAACAAAATTATGAAATTATTGTATTGTCATTGGGTCTTGACAATTGTGCAAAATTTCGAATTAATCTTACTTTTTTAAGTGGGTGAAAATCGAGTTCCAAGATTCCGTTACATGCAAGTGAAACTTATAAAAGCGTGTTAAAAATACAAAATACAGTAAAAGTACTATACAAAAATGGCCCCTCATCGGTGCCGGAAAGTGATTGATTGTAAAAATAATATAAATACATAACATCCCCCTTGTACAGTACTACTTGAATTGCGAGGCAGGAAAGCCATCAGAAAAGAAATAAGATACACAGGGATGCCCACTCCAAAATGGAATACAATACCAGGAATGGGATGAATGCAATACAAATGATAGTCAATGTCCAATTTTTCCCCTGTTATATTTTTAAAACAGGATCACAGGAAACGTTTTCCTTGTGGCAACACAGGCTTAGACCCTCGCAGAGAAAAGAAGTAGCCACAGTGTCCCAAAATGTGGTCAACAGGTGTGGCAAGGGAAGAAACTGGGGACGAAAGGAGAGGAGTCGCCGCAAGTGTACATCCGCTCTACTCAAATATCTTAGTATCCCAAGGCAATGGAAACAGTAATCGAAAAGAAATGCTACCCATAATAAATTTAGAAAATTTGAGCCTCGATCATGTGATGAAAATAACACCTGAAAAGGCATCTCCCTTTCCAAAAAATCCACATAACAACAAAATGAAGACTTTTAGCCACGGCACGTTTAACGTACATCAGTCTCTCTACATGGCGCGTCTTCAATGACACCAGGAATCTAAACCATGGCTTTAAATTGTCAACCATGGGTTCGTGACCATGACCAATCGACTACGGCGCGTACAGTTAATGTAAATCATAAACTTTATTTATAATGTATCATCATATTCTAAAAATTAATATGCTTTATAATAACAAATCTCTCAAAAAATTACTCATCCCCAAAAAATTAATTTTCTAAAGAGAACAATAAGTATTGGTTACTTGTTTTCAGAGAAGAAAATCCAAAGTATTTTTACAATAAAATCGTTTCTAAGTACCTTTAAAAAACGCAATCTTAACGAGTGTATTTTGTCACCACTAAAGGAACTAATCTCGTGTTTTCTTTTTTTATTATAATTGATAGAGTTACAAACTGAAAAAGAAAACCATGAAAAAATTATATCCATAGAAAAGTTTTGCAGAACATTATTTTAAAAGTAAAAATGAAAATTGTAACAGAAAAATAAAATAAAAAAAAATCCTATTTTCTTGTTAATAAAGATTACTACATCTAAGATCCACAGATTTTTTTTTATAAATTTATTCAACACAGTAATTTTCATTTCTGCATTAATTCATAAAAAAATACGAATAGACAACGTATATTTACATATCGCTTAAGGCATATGAGAGAACCAATTATTCATTTATTCAGACTTCGTTTCTGTTTGAAAAATTAAATGAAATGTAACAACATTAAAAGTGTTTGTGCTAATACATATAACTTGGGCATGATTTGAAAAAGTCAATATAATAGACCTCCCAAAATCCTTTAGTTATGCTTGCTTCTGGAATTTGTAATTTTCAATGAATACTGATTAGAAAAATATTCAAAATAAAAACCAGACACAAATGGAAATGAAATTTGTCTTTAGTTGATCATTATCTGATTATTTTTTTAAATACCTATGTTAGAAAAGTTTGATAATTTTTTTCAACTCTGAACTTATGAACTGCCGACTTGTAATTTTATTATCTTTTATAATTGGAATTAAAAATAATTCCATTTCCATAGAATAAAATATAGCACAAATAATGTGTTCTTTTATTTCTCTCATTGGTGTTTTGATTAACTTGTCCTTAAGTATGATTCTAAAACAATAAATTAATTAATGTCCTGTCACTATGAAAATGAAACCAAATTTGATTTCAAGGCTTACATATAAATATATTTTAATAAATGCAATACAATAAAAGTAATTTGAAATATATTTTTCATTCTTTTTTAGTACGTACTCGTCTATTTTCTGTAAATCCCTTATTTTCCTCAATATTTAATTTATGAACGAAATAGTTTGTTATAAATGCAACATATCGTACATGTTTTTTTACGTAGTTAAATTACAAACTTAATGCATATTCATATTATTAAAAATTCATATTTATTAATTTTATGATGACAATTATACCAGCTTAAATTAACTTAATAACAAATGTTAAAAAAAATATGAAAAATAATATTTTTTCATAAGTTTCTTTTATTTTTTAAATTTAATAAACTTTACATTAACCTTATTTTAATGAAGGAATATTTTAATTTAAGTAATTATTATAATTAATCATTTCGACTCATGCTTTGTGTGCTGTATTTCATAGCTTAATTAAATATTTAAAACATAGCGTCAAATATTTCTTTAATATGACCCTAAATCTAATGTGATAATTAAAATTACTACTTTTATTGCATGAATTTAAATAAATTTCTAGCAAATGAACTAATTATGAATTTTATGTTAACACTTATTGGAAACAAAGGGACCAGGATGCACTCCGAGTCATATTTCTTCGTAAAACTAGCATGTAATTAAAAAGTACACAAACTGAGTTCTAAAAGTTTACAAAGTTATAAATAAGAGCATTACTAAATGTAAATTTAGAAATGCTAATATTCTTTAATAGGGATAAATTGAATCCTGGAACTGAGATTTTTGTCTTGAAGTATTCGTTTTCAAGTATCTGGTTCTATCCATGCAAGTTTTCTTAAAATAGTACATGGAAAAATGCACCAATAATAATTGCCTGTTTATAAAATAAAAGTGAAAAAAATGATTTCCAAAATTATTCACAAAATATCAAAATGTTATTCAATATATTTAATTTACAAAAATGTAGTTGTAAAAATTATATTCTAATATCTAAGAAGCGACAAGTGATTTTATATACATAATTTGATTATTATCATGATGAAATTGAATTTGAATATATTTTTTTCTATTAAATGCTTTCTTTTGAAAGAAAAAAAAACTTTTAAAACTTTCTCAACTATCATAATATTTCATATTTTTCTTTTATGTATTTAAATTGCTAAAACTGACTCAAAATACTAATATATATATTTCAAAAAACCCCTACTTATATTTTGGTATTTCTACTCAAAGTTTGACACATGAGTCTTTGAATTGAATGATTATTTGAGAGAGCATAAAAGCATTCAAATCTTTGCGCCCTTTTTTTCTTCTTAGTCCCGGAAAACATTTAAATTACGATTTTTTAAAATAAATTACCAAAATATTCAAACATTTCAGAGTGATTTATTCTTTTAAGATATATATCCATAAATTGAAGATATTTTGACTTTGAATTAAATTTGAATAACAAGGAACATTGAGTCTAAAAAAGTTATTTTCATAATTCTGATCTAATTCAAACGGAAAGTTATGGGGAAAAAAGTAAACTCTGTTTCAACACAAAAACATACCAAGTATTCCAGAAAAAAACCTAATGCGAATAATGATTCATATCTTAAATTTTAATCGGTATTTTATTTTATTTTTCAAAAAAAAAAAAAAAAGATAATCCCCTGATTCTTGAACCTTATTAATATTATATTATACCTAAATTAATATATTTGAAAAGAGGTAATTGCCCAAGGAATATATAAAACTGGTTGTTTTTCGTTGGATAGATAAACAATTGCTCTTTAGCTAAACACAAAACATAGGATTTATTCTTCTTGCTTAGACACACACTCATATATACACACACATTCATTAGAAACCTTTCAAAAACGTATGCTACATTTCAGGTATTACAAAAATAGAAATTAAACCACCATTATTCTCAAAGCAATTTTCAACTTATTTTTTTTACAGAAAATTCTGATAGCAGAGTGTTATGTTGCTAAATCGCTTAACACCTTGCCATTGGCTCAATATCCAATTCTTTTTGCATCATATTTTTTTTGGAAATTTAAAAAAAATTTATTTTTACATCGGATATACGATCTGTTTCATTCCTAAATGGAATATTTCGTAATTTATCCTGGATTTTATGCATATTTCATTCTTAAAAAATGCAGTATTGATTTAATACATTATTCTTGTAACATTTTCATGATTAAAAAACAGAAAACTATATACGTTAACGATTTTAATAAATAATCTTTTCTCTAAAATATGAAAATAGTTGAATGATACAAATCGCTCAAATAAAATTTTAAACTTCATTTAACTTTGATCAGGTTTAAAAATTTGGTGATTAACGGACCGACTTCTTTTAATGTTTCGTTCTCTTTGAAATTTGAATCTACTTAACACGATTTTAAAAAAACAACAACATAATAATGAACAGTGTTATCTCGTAACTTCTTGAGGCCATAACATTCTTAGACTTCTTTTAAGGCTTGTCCATACGCAAAACTAGGCTAGTCTTGTAACTTTTATAAGTGGAAAATAAATAACATACTTTGTCAAATACTCGTACACGCGATGGACTGTAACAAATAAAT
This sequence comes from Trichonephila clavata, assembly GCA_019973975.1. NCBI lineage: Eukaryota > Metazoa > Arthropoda > Arachnida > Araneae > Nephilidae > Trichonephila > Trichonephila clavata. The sequence continues at coordinate 184,772 of BMAO01001201.1, forward strand.
GTGCTTAACTCACAACCGAGCAAACCGACTTCCCTATTTCTACTAAATGAATAATTGTGGGGAACTAGTTTGTTAGCCTGGGTCTACGCGCTAAACGCTGCTTGGTGCGATAAAGAATTACGCCAAGCAGCTCGTGTCTTTGGAATGGAATCTAAGATGGCGGCCTATGGGTAAGACGCCTCAGGAAAATAATTTTAAAGAACTTTTGAAATACAGTAAAATCTATTTCGAATGAGGAATTTTGGAAGAGATTGAGAATAACCAAGATGAATAAAAAAGGAATATGAAAAAAATCTAAAAAAAATATTTAATACTAATAATATTATGCAATATATAATAAATAATCTTATAATATAACTGTATAGTAATTATTATATATAATATTAATGTAATTTTTGTAGTAATTATTATATATTCAAATAGTATGATTCAATAATTATTTAATGTAATATTAATCATGCAATATAATTTAACAGTAATTATAAAAAAGAGTAACCACATCGTATAGTAATAAGAAGCGACAATAAGAATACTCATTCGACATAATAATTAACTAAAAATAATTATGATTAAACTACAGCATAATAAATAAATAACATGATACTGAAAAATAAATAACATAATTATAAATAACATTTTAAAAATTATAACAAATGTAATTGAAAAACAATTATTACAAATAACGAATAATAAATGATTATGACATACAATAATAATTGTATTTTTTATGTTATTGAGAGAGATAAAATAATTACATAATGTTTATTAAAATTAATAATGAATATCAAATAAAAAGTATAGTGAACGTGTAATATTCCAAAAACTGCAAGTTCCTTCAACGAATTTCATAGAACAAGGAACGTTAAAAAAACATTCAAACAGTAAAAAAAAAGTGAAAATAGACGATATATATATAGCAATAATTAAAAGTACAACACTCCTTTAAAATAATGTTCTAGTACTCACTTATTAAATTAGAAATATCCATATTCAAAAATGGCACAAAATAGAACAGAAGACTGTTTTGTTTTGCAAGATAGAGCAAATGCAAGTAAAATGGTTAAATTGTTAAAGAAATGTAATTAAAAATCGTCTGAAATTAATAGGGTTACCACGAGAAAAACCAATAAAAATAATTTCTAATATACGTTATCCCCTTGGCAACCTCATTACCAAGTGTTAAAATTTTCAAGGTAACCATATTGTAATGTTATCGCCTATCTTGGCAAACATAAACAACAACTTAGCTCGTAGACCCAGGATATCAAACTAGCACCTAATTGTGGTATAGTAGGCCTTGACTTAGATATCGATGACAGACGTGAAAATAATGTAGTCTTGCCACTGCCGAAATTCTCAGATCTTCGTAGATTATGCTTGGAATTGTTATATAATGATTAAATTATTCAGATAATTATCTTACTCGGAACGAGACGTAGCCCTCTCGAGACAGAAGCCTTAGGTCCGGAAACATTTGGGTCAGGTTGTAAAACGTTCCTGATGAAACAAACACTAATGAAAAGTGCTGATAATTTTGATTGTAGTCTTTCAGGGTATACGTTCTTAAGCTGTACTAAAACTTTAAATTAATATTTACTACATTAACCAATACATAAGCAAATAATAAATAAATTGAAAAAAAAACTACTTATCAATCATGACAAACTAAAATTATACAAACCAATGAAGATTTCTTTAACCTTACTAAGGCGCAAGGCTTACAAAGTATTCAAGTATCAAAAAATTTTCGAAATTGCATAATTATCATATGTTCATGAAACATGAGCTATTAAAAGAGGAAATATTAATAAAAAAACGAAAATGTCCTTACTTTCTTTTTTTCATTTTTAAGTAAATATTCAGATGTTTGTGACAACGTGCAAGAATAATTCCTTCAAAACTCTCGCTCGATTAACATAGAATCGATGAAGAGTGTTACAAATTTTTTCCACCTCCATCTACTAATTGGGAAGGAAATCATTATGGTTCATTTATCGTACTTCGTCCCAGAGCCTAATTAAGGCACTTACAACACAAACGGATTCACATATTACTAAGGGGAGCTTACTTTAATCATTCAATTTTCCTTTTAACACATTAGTAACAGTACAGATTCGGCATAGTAAGGAGTTGTGTAAAGTACATGTTTTTTTTATACATAAATTTCACATTGGAGAAATTAGTTTAAAGCTATATAATTGTTTAACTTAGTACAATCCTAAATTTTCTATGAATAATGTTCTAATTTTGTCACCTGTCAATACAGAAAGACATATTGAAATAAGACATTTCTTACAGGGAAATGCATATAAAGTATTTTTCATAAGCGAGTGAATATGAAAAAAATTAAGTATTAAGTATTAAAAGTATAAAATAATTGATAGACAAACATGAAATTGAAATTTTCCTCCATTCTATATTGATATTATTTAACCTATATTGATATATTAAAACAGAACCATCTAAAATATTGCATCTGTTCCAGGAGACAATTTAATTGACAATTTTGATTTTAAAATAAGTTGTATATGTAATTATTTTAAATATTTTACATTTTTTAGAGTGTAAGATGTTTTTATTTGAAATATTATTTTGTCTCTTGTGATAGACCATTTCATAAATATGACACATATATCCTTTTTCAGTTAGAGATTTTGATAGAACTTGCTGATCTTGCTCATGTGGCAGCACTCTACTCATGCTTTCTCTTCTTATTCATGTTTCATCACTTAATTCCTGTTTTTTTTTTCATTTATGTACTTATTCATTTTCTTTATGGAACTTTAGGTAAAAGCAATACAATCTAATGATAGATCTTTTTTGAAAACAGCAACAAAAAAAAAAAAGAATTCCTCGAGAAGAGTATGCGTGTTTTTCTGATTAACTCAGTATAGAAATAGTAAAGATTAAAACGTATGCTGCTTTGTCTGTTTTTACCTCACCATTTTAAATATTTCTTTTGTTCACTTTAATCTTTTACAAATTTTCAAGGGTCGTCACCAATAGCCCTTGCATAGTTTTGTACCGTGATGTTAATAATCAATCAGTCGGCTGGGTGGCGTGGTTGGTTTGTCGCAGTTCTTCTGCGCCTAAGGTTGCGGGTTCGACCCCGGCCCTACTGCATGGATTTTCATGATGCCGAAAATCGCTAGTATCCTTGTCGTATGGTTATGTGACATGCAAAAAATCGCTTTGAATACCTCTTTGGCTTGGGTACTCTCGGCAAAATTAAATTCCTAGAACAAAGTTCGCATCATCAGAGCTCAGGTGCCTTCCCCTGGTAAGTAAATTGGGCGTCAAAATTACTTGCGATTATTTGTATCACTTATATGGTGCTGCACTAAAAAGTCATTCAAGCTCCTGGGGAATGTACTAGGTCTACAGAGGTTACAAATACCAATGTGCAGCCCCATTAAGAAAAAAAATCAATCGAACGATATTCAATATAAGTGTCGAGACGCAAATAATTTTCTTTTTAACATTTATGTCATAGTTTTGGTATAATGACTACAATACCTAGTTGCTCAGACCGAAAAATGCATCAGTTAATATCAAATTCATTTTTTTCCTGGACATCCTTGTAAAAAATATGGAGATCAGTTGCATCGTAAGTAAAATTGTACCATGAAATCTTTACTAGTTTAGCTAAAAGGTTATATTCGTCATCTTATCTTAATTTTAAAAATCTCATTCGATATCAAACATCGGTTTTTTTCCTTCGTAACCATTAGTAAAACATAGAATTCAAAAATTCTTTTTAAATTTAATAAATTATTTTAAGAACAAAATGTTCAAATTTGTAGAATTTTATCTATAATATCAAAAATATGTAATGCTGGAGCATTTTAGTTTTATTAAAAGTATCTCATTGCGAATTGATTTTACAAGTTCAAATATATTTTTTCACCGAAAATGGAAAATATATCACAGAGAATCAGCGAAAGTAATCTGAAATTCCTATTACTAATTTGGAGTGGTTAAGTAAGTTTATTGAAAAATATTTCAACCCTTTATGAAAGCGTGGAAAGTATACTTCCCAACAAATTCATTATCTTTGAAAGTCCATTGGTAGCCCCACCTACAATTTCTGTTGCTAACAATTCAGTTAACCCGAAAATCGATTTCTGGATTTTTTAAGTCGTATACGCTAAAGACAACGTATAAGTGTCCTGAGAAGCAAGGAAACTATTACAGATAACGTACGATTGACCGAAGTTAGTGACCACGTAACAAATTTGTAGGAAAAAAACAAAGTTTGCCTTTCATGCTCTACTGCAGCACATGAGAAAAGAACAAGATGAGTTTCTACAACTTGAATTGTCCTACTATATGTTGATACCCGTTTTTTAAATTCCATAGTTTTATTTATTTATTGGCAAAATACATTAAATTTATTGTTTCCTAGGTAGATTTTAGTATTTACAATTTTTATTTTGTAAATATAATGTAATAGTAAATAAAAAGAAATGCAAGACATAAGATGTCCTAGCTTTGAATAGTTCCTAGTGGGAATCATACTTTTCACCAAAAAATCTTAAAAATCAAATTCATTTCAGGTGATAAGCTCTAATCGAGAATTCATTTCTATAAATCAATCTCAATCCCAAAGTTATTTTAGCATAACATTACTAAAAAAATGGCCCTATAAAGGATTGACAAAAGAGATCTAAATAACTTCTTGCCTTATTATAATCTATTTTAATTATAATTATGAATTCTATAAAGTAATGTTTTTATATATTAATTAAATCGCTAAGTTTAGAGAATAAGAATGTCTGCATTATAATATATTATTTCACTGATGTTACCTAAATCATGAAGCATTATATAGGATTACCAGTAAAACTAAGGGAAAGTGTTAACAGCTTCATTAAATGAAATTCTCAATTAACTGTTTTTGAAACTTCATCTTCGTTAATTCTGAAACGAAGACAAATGACGAAAATGAGGTTAAACTTTATTAATATTGTTCTGATAGAAATTGCTGTATAACTTAAAATGAGTATATTTAAGATGTAGTCTTACTCATGAGTCTTTAAAATTTTTAGCACAGATCTGTTCATTTAAAAAGATAAATGCAATTATGGGAAATATTTCTCCATAATGACTTGGAATTTGTTAATAAAGTTTGATGATTTACTTTATCTTATTGGATTTTTATTAATAATGTAGCTCGATTATTAAGTTCTATTTTGTTGTACTCAGACTTTTGAATTATTTAAAAAAAACGGACTATCTTATTTTTAGTTTATAAAAGATATATGCAGTTACAAAAGATGGAAAAAACAATAAATAAAATTTAATTACTATTGTGAAAGGAAACAAGTCTGCCGAAGGAAAACAAAACCACCTTCATTTTCATTTAGCTTCAATAAGATTTCATATTGATACTTCTTTCATTCTGCTATTAATAGTTTAAGGCTTCATTAATCAATACATGTTTACTGGAAACATTTATAATATATTACTTCTCATAGTTTCACTTTAATCATTTGTCTTGTCTTGTATCTTTCACCATAAAGCAAAATATTACTGTTTAAACTTCGAACGTTAATTTTTGTGATCTTTTAATTTCTGTCTTTCTTGAGGTTGCAAGACTAAACGTAAAATTTTCCTTGAAAATTCTGTGAAGCTAAAATTAGCACATGCTTTGAAATTGGGATTTAGATTGTTTTTTAAAAAAAGGAAACTTTCTAAGAACTAATAGTTCTGTTTTTTTATAAAATATATTTGTTTCACTTATTGTTTCCAGTATCAATGATGGTCAACATTATAGTTTAATACTTTGCCCTTCATGCTACGATAACCAGAAGCGACAGCAAATAAAACGTGTAGATTCTTTACGTATAAGTGCATAATATTTCAGATAGTACATCATTTCTAAAAACATCGAGATGTTGTAAAATGTGATAAAACAAAAGTTATTGTTTGTTGGACGAATTTGACAAATGAATTACTGTAGCCATATCATACGCTAGGATTAAGGAGATGATGCAATTAACAACAACACATTCCATCTTGACTGTTTTGAAAATTCAAAAAACACTGAAACCGTCCAGTTCAGACAAGGTGTGAAACTTTTTCGAAGAGAGAATCTTATTTAAGTTTGAATCAAATTATACCAGAATTATTTGAAGTGTTTGACTTTCAGCATTCAACAATTGAAAGACGGCAATAATTTACCAGAAAGTTGGATCATTGGGATTTAGATTACAACAAATCAACAACACTGATGAAGTGGTGAGCGTATAAGTATTTTTATTTAATTATAAATAAGATAACTTCAGAAAAAAATATTATTCATCGTCTACAAAATTCCTTTGATTCATTGGAATAATGTCAAGAGAATCAACCTCTGATTCCAAGGATAGTTAAATATCATGCCAGGCTATTCATTACTGCTATTGATGAGTCGCTTATAAGTATACAGGGTGCTGCCTATTTTGACTAACAAATTCAGAAGGATGGTAGTAGGCAGCATGGAGATGACAAATCACTATAGAACAAAAGACCGTAAATCACGTTTAGTCGGTGAAAGTCACGATAACAGTTACTTTCGTAGCTACAATTTAGAATATTTTTTGTAACAATCACTTATCGCATTTCTGATGTCGAGCTATGATGTGTTGTTCGTATTTATATATGCTTCTTGTCTAAAAAATTTATTTTTTACCTCCTATTGCACTTTTTCATTTCGATATCAAACCCTTTTTTAATGTTTTTGGGAATTGTTCCGATTAAACGTGGTTTGCGACCTTATGTTCTACGGTGATTTGTCATTCCCATGCTGCCTACCTATCACCTCTAGGAATTTGTCAGTCGAATTTAGCAACACCCTGTATACTGTTCTACAAGGCTTTATATTTTCATGTGTATACAAAGGGAAAAATGTTTAAAAAGTTTGAAATTTTATTCATTTTTAAGCCTTTTTTTTTATCTTATAAGTGTAATGAACTGTGGCAATAAATGTTATGTTCATATAAAATATACTTTCATTTAAGGAGAAACATTTCTTGCATCCTCTTTTTAAATAACATTTAAAAAATAAATCCAGTAAAAACCCTTGATTTAATTTTTTAACTGTTTTCTAGTCATATATTGTTTCGAATACATAAATTGACTCGTACGAATTAATTCTATTTTCTTACCTTCTTTCGAAAGCTTTGAGTCAAATAATTTTTTATTTTATTTTTTTTCCTTATTGAGATAAAGGTTTAGACTAATTATTTTGCTGGACCTTTAAATCCAAAAATAACATCACCAGAACTTTTTTTAATGAATTTACTTCCAAAAGGAATATTTCGCTGCTCTTTCGTTCTAAACAGTAAGAAAAGATTGAAAAAACCGTTGCATAAATCCCAAAAACGTTCCAAAATATAATAACTTCGCCACCTTATAATCCTTTACTTTGCAAAAGCAGTGAATTTATGAAATATTTTTCCTCTCATATTCAGAAATTCAAATTCCTGGAAGAGATTTTTCTCCGAAAAAGAGAAATATGAATAACGCAGCTAAAGTGGATCTGAAAAATGTAAAAAAAATCAGATTGACATGTTTAGAGAATATTATGAAAGGAAAACTACTTGACACTTGGTACATTTGATTTCTACATTCTTTTCTTCGATGGGATATTGCAAATACAAATGTGTTTTTAAATTCGAAAATATGTCGACCTTTAACATGACTCTTTTGCTTGTAACTGCTTCACTGCATCTTTTGTAAAAAAAACAAATTTTCATTTCTTACGTATCCTTCATTTTATATCACCTTGTCGATATTTTTCGCAACTCGATCTCTGAAATAAATTACATTTATATAAGAAGAGAGCCTTGATTTTGCACCTTTTATTAAAATATCTGAATGCTTCATAAGGCACAACGAAAATGTGTCACTTTTCTTTCGAATTCACTGTCTCATAAGAATTTATTTTTCCATTCTTCTTTTATCAACAAAATGATTTTCCCCCAAGCGTAAAGCAATAAGGTATATCAAATTGAAAACGAAATATTTTTTTTCTTTCTTGTACAGTTATACTTCAACAGAAGAGGAATACTTTTACTTTCTTTCCACGTTTTTTTATAAAAAGACGCAATCATTTTTTCTTTCAAAAATGAAATTCTTTTCAGATTAAAAATCTACCTATTTTTATAAAAGATATTTAAAACTAATTTCTAAAGTATAATATTACGAAACTGCGACTTTTCCCCCTACATTAAATATAGAGAAAATATGCAATTATACAAAGTCAATAAACTAAGAAAAGAATCTCCTAAAATAATTACATATGCAGTCGACTCTTGATAATTCAAACCTTCGATAATACGAACCTCTCGCTAAATATAAGTATATGCTCACCCTCTAGAAAAACTCTTGATACTTCTAACTAAAACAATACATTCGGGTACACTCGATATTTCGAAGTAAAATCTGTTGCTGGCCGGAATAGAATATGCGATATAATTCGAAGTGATCTAATAAAACTCTAGCGACAATTCAAACACTCACTATCATGTAGAATCCTGTAAGAAGCAGGTTGGAGCTTACATATTTTGTGTTGTATTGTTTTTGCTTATCTCCCCTGTAACTTTGTCCTTTTGATGACCATCGAAGTTGACTCCGATAACTCTGACAGAAGCAAATGTGTCATTAAACAAACTATGCTACTTTTTCCTTGAAAATCATGTTGATGCGGAAATTTTTCAAGCTTCATTTACTCTAGAAAAACATATTGCCAGTTAGATTGACTGTCATAAAACAACAAAAAAAGGTAAACCAATTTTTTCTTCAAAAAATTTATTACGAACAGTATGTATTTTTAATGGTTGTTTTTAAAATTCAAATGTATTCTTTTAATACAGGACTTATAACTTCTGTACAATTTTTATACTATATATAATATATACTTTTTAAAAAAAACTTTAAAATAATTTTATACATATGCACAATTGTTGCTTTATTACCTAGTTTCAAATTTAAACGTGTTAGAGCAAATTTCTCTTTGTGTATTTTGAAAGTTTTCCTAACCTCTTAATAATTCGAATTCTGGATAATTCGAAGTTTTTCACTGGTTCATTCAACTTTGAATTATCGAGAGTCGACTGTATTTATAAATATTTCAAATTAAAACAATGTCACAATTGTTTTGAAAACATTCAAACAGGAGCACACTCAAAAGTCTTGGAAAAATCGAGTTAAAAATTAAAAGGACAAGCACTTAGTTTTTAGTAGTATATAAATTTCCATAATTAAACACTTAACTGTATTTACTATTATAGTATAAATATATAACAACATTAATTGACTGAAACTAAGCAAACATAATCCTGCCGCTAGGTGTTTTTGCGATTGAAGAGATTTCCTTCCCGCTACTTAAAAAATCAAGAAACTCGATTTTAAGGAAATACACACCGGAAACTTTAAAGGATAAATTTATAAATAGTATTATCATTACAATGTACATTATCGTTGTATGTAATATTGTTAAGATTTTCCTAAGATTAAGACAGTGACAAAATATCTTTACCCAATAAAAACATTGATAGAAGTTTTGCATACACTTAAATACGAGCGTACATAAGTTGTACTTATCCATTAAGAGATTACTACATTTATCAACGAGATTAACATTAGTTCAATAGAGAAAGGGGAATAAAGATAAATAATTGTTCTGAAATTGCCAACTTGGGCTAAAAAGTGCAATTTCATTATTGTACCCCCCCAGTAGAATTTAATCCTAATGTAAACATTCAGTATTTCTAAATATTTGATGTAAAAAGTAATTGTGCGCGGTTACATCATTAATTTTGTCTTTAGTGATCAGTTTGTTTCAATTTAAAATGATTTATTCAAAGAATTTGAATTGCTACTTTAAAGTGAAAAGTTTTCAGCAATGAGAGTTTTCGTTGAAAATCGATACCTAAAAAAATTGGTTATTTTTCTTTTCCATTCATATAAAGCATGAAGTCTTACAATTTCGAACAGTAGCGAGGAACACATGCTGATTTTCCTGATTAAATTGTTCGCCTTAAGAAAGCAATGCGTTAGTGAATGAAGATGTTAAATCATATTAATCCTTATCGCATATCGAACATATTTATGTCATAAAAGTAACCAATAATAAAAGTTTATTAATTTTCAATTTCATGGCAACTTACTTCTGAGAAGTTGCAGTATTTTAAAGGTAAAAATAGACTTACAAGAAAAAAAATACACTCGTTGCCATAAAAAATTTCTCACCAATAAGTAATTGAGGATCGTAACAAAGGTATACGTCGGGCAGATATGCAAATGATTAGAAATGCAGCGTGATTGCGCACTGCGTAATGGCGCTAGAGACCATTGAATATCATTCTCCTCGGAGTATAAGGTAGGTAAGCAGAGCTTGTTTGAGTGTACTTAATCTTTTGCAAAGTAAACGCTAAGGTAGACATGCTGTAACGTCCCCTTGGATGACAATATGAGCAGCTGTCAGAGTTCCAGAGGAAGAGTTCCAACACAAGAATTTTTACAATTATTCAACGAAAAAAATCATCATAAATGTGAATAGGTTTCGTTAAACCGGTCTTCCTTCAACTGCTAAAATTCGTTTTACAAAATAGGGTTGGAATTTTCTCTCAGGTAATCGCAAAATACAATGTTGAATCCTTAACATACATCAGTATCTGAATTGTTTTAAGCAATCTTAAAAATAAAAGCTATAAAAGTAATTTATTTTCACTCAGTTTCTTTAGTAAATTATTTTCTACTGTTATACAGCTGTCCTTAACATAGTAAAACAAACGTTAGATATCTGATGAATGGGAACGAATATCGTGATCCTATGAATTGCATTTTGAACAAATTTGGGCAAATGTGATGTTTCGTGTAAGTCTCAAAATCGGAAAACTCGTGGATGTGGCTTTTTGATGATTGTCCATACCCGCTTTTGAAGAAATGTCCGTAATGCTAAGATACTTGTTAAGATGAGAACAACACTGAAAATGTTTATACATTTTCAGCTATACTTGTTTATGACTATCCTTTGTCTTAATGAATGTCTTATAAAGAAATACATGGTGAAGAATTAGGCTTTTTACTACAGAGAAATTCCTCTTCCCTGATGTCATATTATTTTTTCAGGAAACATTAAAATGTGGTTGGAAATTAAATATTACTAGGGAAATTTCAATTACGAATAATAGTAAAAACGTATATGGAGTACCATGTATGCATACAAAGTAACGTAATTTTTTGAAATGTGCCCAAAATTTAGAAAACTCTAAAACTCTGCTATAGGTATACAGTACATTTCTTACAAAACATTTCTAGAAACTCTTAAACTCTATACTTCGTGGAATATCAGCTGTTATTTACTTCTTAGTGATACTAATAAGTATAAAACTCAAGTACCAGTTTCGATAGAGCTGATATGCATATTATATTGATAAAAGAAATAAAAAAAATACTTTAAACGTTGATATATCTCTTGTTTTCATGCACACTTATTAATTTATTAATATTTATCAATAAATACATGTAGAAAATATTTTTTATAAATTACAATAAGTATGTATGAAAGTAACAAAAATATGCTTTCATATAAAAGAGGAATATATATATATTGCATGCAACAATGACTGCGCCCCTCTTCAAAGAGAATTTTAGTTTGTTAAAGTTTTCTTCTTTAAAAGCTTACCATTTCAATTTCTCTAATTACCCAAAATCCAACTGAATTCTCTCTACATTTATTCCACTCGAATAAAATGCATGAAATGAGAGTTATTGTTTTATTTTCAAAACAACAGTTGGTATGTTTACCTGAAATGTTTACTTGTTTACCGTGAAAAGGAAACAAAATGAACAATTGCATTAAAAATTAAAGAAATAAAAGGTAAAAAAGCAATTTATAGCATTATTTAGTACTATTTATATAAATATAAAAATAATAGATATACGTGTCATTTTTTATTATTTATGTAATATAGTGTAATACTTGTTGAAGTAAAATACAGAAAGCTTAACTTTAAAACAAATTATTATTAATATAATCCCTTCTATATTAAATGTTGGAACAATTTAATTGAATTAAAATCAAGAAGTATAAAAAATATTTAGAAATGTATTGCGATTTTAATAATTTGTCTCTAAAGAAAAACATTTTCTTTTCAGACGAAACATCGTTTTATGTCAAAATCCTTAATTCTAACAAGAGTAAATTTAAGCAATAAATATACAATACTCATTAAAATGAAATTCCGAAATATATTTAATGTGAATCAGTGTTTAATTTCGTATTTCTTAAAACAATTGCTTTAGATTTTTGAAGAAGAAAAAATAACAATTTTATTTTTTTTAGTTTTACGAGATAATCAAATAGCTATATCATTTATAAATCAACTTTAACTAGTTTGAATAGAAAATATTATTCTAAACACATAACTATAAATTAACTACAATATTATATCCGTTCTGTTTTTCAATTTTTTCTTATTTTAATTTTAATATTTTTTGGGGTAGATGGTTTTCTGATTCTTTTCACATATTTCTTAAATAGTATTGTTAGTAATTTAAACTGCTTATCCGGGGCCTATATTTTGTGAAATATTGTTAAGTACATTACTACCCGAAATTACACGCGATTAAGGATGAATTATACCTTATACACAATATTTCTTTCCTTATTCAATAAACATTTTTCTTCAGCATCCTCATAATTTACATAAATTTACAATAAACTTAAAATTTAGGTTTTGCATATAAATCAACTTTTGTTTATTCTCATTATTGCAAGCATGGTAGGAAAATGAAATATTATAATAATTGAGGGTAAGTTTGACTACATTTCTTGTGTTTTTTTCAAATAGTTAAAATTTTAATAACAGCATGCATGATTCATTTGTATTCTTTCATACATTATACTGGGCACTTGCCAAAAGCTGGTACAGCGTGTCTGTAATCTCAAAACTTGACGTATGATCAAAAACCATATGATTAAAAATCACCTTCGTAAGCACTTTTCATTCGAGACTGAATATTTCGTAGGCCACCAAAACCTTTATTCTCATAAAACTGCCCCATGTAACAACTCAAACTACAGATGATACGGCGACAAATCATTCAAATGCCTAGTTTTGCAACTTGGCCAATGGCCAGCCCGTCTCTGGAATGTCTGCCTTTAAACTAGAAAATGTTTAAAATCTCCATAGCTAATACATTTACTGAGTCTTCAGTGCTTACAGTTGATAAATAATGTAATACAATGCAAAGAAGTATGTTTTCCTTAAGGAAGAATAAACATGATTTATTTCATTTCGAACAGAATCTTGGACATTGTCACAGATTTTGGAGGGAAATAACAGGTGGCTTAGCTCCTAACGCTTTCATTTCTTTAATTTTACTTTAAACCGGTTCTGTGAGAAATACGAGAGAGGGGGAGGGATTCGCGGAAAAGATTATGTACCTTTCCAGTATTTGCCACAGGATTCAATCCCGCTGCAAGGAAATTGATTTTTTGGGGAACTTTATAATGAGTTTAAGAGTAATAATTTAGCAGTTTATGAACCCGATTTTGAGTTATGGAAGATATGAACCTTCACCATTCTCTTTAAAGTGCAGTTTGAATTTTTATTAAACATTACGTATAATTAAAATATTTGTAACTTCATAAATTTATACCACGATGTTAATGGCTTAAAAATTTGATTGTGCATAAAAGTCGTTTTTTTCCTGCCTATATAAGGCACAATAAATAAGAGTTTTGCATGAGGAATTTTCTAATATTCATTCACAAACATCATGGATCTTTATGAAGTTTTGCTTTTACTTCGCATTGAATTTTGAAAAAAACTTCTTTTGTATTATGTGTAATATATAAATGCACAAAGAAATAATTTTATTTCTTGAATGGTACAGACGTATTTACATAATTTATTTACACATAAAATTTAAAAGAAATTTTAACTAAAATACTTGGCTATTAAGCACAGAAATTACATCACCTTCGAGGAGTTTACAAAACTGCAACTTACCTCGTTTTTTAAACTTTCAGTTAAGTATAAATATATAAAATTTATTCATATAATTTATATGTAGTTATAAATCAAATATAAATACTAGTAACATTTTTTTTTGTAAAAGTCAGTGATTACATTATTTTCGAGAATCTTAGTAGCTTTAATATTACTGCTTTCGTTCTTGAGTTAAATTTCAATTTAAAGTTGTGTTGTTGTTGCTAGCGCAACCTCTCTGACGGTGTCAAATCGAGGTTGATGAAATTTATCATGACACAGGTCCATATTGTACGTATGTCGTTAGCCGTATTGTTGAGAATCATGCAGGTCAAAGTACGATTTAGCTGGTTTCCACCCCAATTTTTAGGAACACTCTATGGTTCATCAAGAGCTTCCTACCTTTCTTTCCCTTCCACCAACCTTACGAAAGAGCTTGCAACCTAATGCCAATTGTCCCATGCTTTAAAGACAGTCTTCTTTAGAAACACCCATGCCTTCTCCTGAATAAGAATCCAGGCTCTACGACACAGCAGTCAGTGTCCCTAAGCACTACACTAGAGATAGGCAGTAGTACCATTATTTTTTGCTTTAAGTGTTATTTTAATGCTTTAAAATTTTCATAAGATGTAGAAGAACGTTTCTTTAACTACTTCGGAAAGTTAGCTTAAATGCTAAAAATCGTGGATTCATACATCGAGAAAATTAAACAAGTACACTTAAAAAGGTTCCACATGGTATACTTAAATAGGGTACACTGTCATAGAGTACACTTAAAAAGTAGCAAAGTTTTTTTTACCTCAATTATAATTTGCAGAGAGTAAATGTCACTAAATGTAAAGACATTTTTTTTTTCAAAATTCATTTGAAGGAAACCTTTATTTTTTGTTCGTAATTCTTTTCTGTAGTGTTTTTAAATTTTACGAAACCATACACTTTTTACGAAACCATAGATTGCAAGAAATGTTATACATGTATTAAGCGTTTTATTTAAGTTATATATATTTATTTTAACCTTTTAGGGCATATGTTCACAAAATTTTGTAAGACCCCAAAAATGTTTTAATTATCTTCATTTTCACAGTTGTCCACCAAACACCACGTGATATGTTTGATGCAAATAGTAATTGGTGATACATTACTACCCCCGCGCGTTTTCCATTAAATCATTCAAAAAATAATTAACAAAACATGCTTCCTCTTGAAAAACATCTTTCCTTATACCAAATTTAATAAAACAGATACACAAATACTTTAAAACGTGATATAATAATAAAATGCACAATTTCACACCAAATCCTTAAAACAGTTTAAGAAGAATTCAACTAATTTTTATTTTTAAAGCAAATTTAAAAACGATTTGTTTTACAAATAGTGATAAATAACTAACATTAAGAGCTTAAAATACACCAGTAATTTTTATTTACTTGCTCTTTTTACTGCTCTTTCTCTCTACTCGGTTTTGATAAATAATTATTCTCTTTATTCTCGGTAATTAAAATCTCGTTAAGAGAATTTTAATTACGAAAGTATGTTTTAACTTAAAGTCGAATTTTTAGTGAGAGTGTCTTTCTTGCATAAATTTCTTAGACATTTTACAGCTCAGAAGATCTATTAAATATATTCTTCAGAAAAATTTTGTTCTTGAGGAAAAATATGTACGTTTCAGTTTACGATCTAAAAATGCAACAATGCCAGATATTAAAATTGATACATTTTTACAATAAAAAACAAAAATTGGCAGTTATAGAAACTGCCGATAAAAGTTAAAACTTAGAACTTTTAGCATTAAAATTTGAAATTTCATATTGAAGTTTCATAGTTTGAATTAAAATTATCAACATCAATCTGGTTTTCACATCTATTGACACTCCGAGTAACAACTAAATGCATGATTATATGTTTTTTTATTATTCAAATATATTACGGACTGTACAAAAGATCTTAACAAAATATAAATGCAATTCAATTGAAATAATTAATATACAATCATTATTTATGCATAGTATTTGTATTTACTTGAATTTCAATGTTCTTGATTTTTAACATTATTTAATTGTTTTCATCATTGTCATCATTAAATTCAACAATACTTAGACTTTTTGTACTTTCAATTATTTCATTTTGTTCTAAAAAAGATACAATAGGTTTATGGTAACTAAAGTTAGAAAGGAAAATGTTTTATTTAGTATCGCGTAAAAACCGCATCGATAGTCGTTTTATATTTTGTAGTACTGAGTTTTTGATCATTGGATATATTTAAATTAAATGTTTCATTTAGAAATTCAATTAGTGGTAGATTTTTCTCATCTGCGAAGTTAATATTGAAGTCTCCACTTAAAATCATCGGTACATTATATTTTTCGCCAAATCTTTTTTTTCGAGTTTTTCATAACCTTCTTTTGTATAAATCAAATTTTCGGAATAAAAATTGTTGTATTGGTCTCATAGATTTTCCAGGCGAAATATAAACGGCAACCATTGATATGTATTGCCCTTTCTCGGAATTGCAACGAGCAATGCACAGTATATACACATTGAATTTTTCACTAAATCCATTCAATTTCACTTATAAGACATACACAGCATTATACGTCAGCTGTATAGCTACAGATATACTGTTATAAGCATGTCGGTGACGCGAACGCACGAGATTTCACCCATCCAAAGAGTGTCTAAGATGCGAACAGCAGACTGCGCATGCGCCAGTCAAAGCATGTCGGTGACGCGAATCCATAAGATTTTCCCCTATCAAAAAGTGCCCAACGCCGCTAAAGAAGTTTTCACTTCAAAAAATAAATAAACAGTCCTAAATAAAGTGTATCAAAATCAGTGAAAAAGAAGCAACCAAACAATCAAAACTCTTATTACAGAGAAATACTACTAATAATACTATGCTAATGAGTGTATTCACATTGTATCAACGGTAGTTATTAAATCGATACGTTTCTGTGTTAAGTAATTCATACACATTATTATTAATACAAGTATTTAGTAATATAAAAGTACTTTCAACACTCATATTGTCAATATAATATCATTAGCATTTTTCTCATATTAATACCAATAATTCAATGAATAATTATACGAAAAATTAATTAACGGTGTCCCATAATATGGAAATCTAATTTTCATACTATTCATATGAGAAAAATACAATTATGATTAATATCATTTTGCATTCATGGATCATTTATGTTGATTATACAGGAATAATTACTTATTTTATATTCATCTGCAATACTTCATTATTAATTTGCATTTATTTGGTCGATCGGTATTCTATAGATAAATAGTGGGAAAGAAAGAAATAATTGATTTTCAAACATGTGAAAGAACTTTACTTCTAAATAGTAGTAAATGAGTTTAATCATAAACGTTAACTTAATTATATTTTTCGTAAATTATTCTCAAAATGATTTATTATTTTCAATAAAAACGATGGCTATTTTGGTTTTAATTCCATGCTTTTCTTTAGTGGTACTATTTCTTCTATTCATATTTCTGAGAGAAATATTAGAACGCAATATAAATACAAAAGTTTGGGCTGTATAGCAACAATTCTATAACCCATTTTTTTCAAACATGCATTACTTTTTTTGTGTGAAGAATATTAAAAAAATTAATAGCATGGAATGCATTTGCACTCGTGTACGCACAGGAAGGAATGATTCAGAAAAGTTTGTAGAATAAACTCTTTCCTCACTCTTGCGGTTATGCTTGCCTTCGGAATTTGCATTTTTTCAATGAATACTGATCGGCAAACTATTCCTAACAACCACAAGGCACATCCTTAAAGAGAATTTACATTTGTTTGAACATTTTCTGGAATCGTTTTCAAGTTTTGAAAATGGTAGTTATAATGATTGGCAGAATTTTTTCTTCTACAGCTGAGACTTCTACTAATGGTGCAAATCTTATATTTGTCTCAAAAACTAGAAATATTGCAATACAAATTGGCAGAATATTTATATATGAATATTTCTGAATTGTTAACATTAAATCTCTTGATAAAGATGTACGTGCACTTTTACATATCTGATAAGCATTTAATGATATTTTTTGAATGAACTTTAAGACAAAAATTTTAATGCAGTTGATATCAGCATATTTGCATAAACAAGAACCATTAAATGTAGTTAGCAGTTTAAAATAATTAATTCTATTTCAATTCAACTGTTTCTTTTAAAAAAATAATTTTTTTAAAATTTCACAGGAATATTATTCAAAGCATTATCCGTGTATGTTAATATATTTAATTGTCACATAATTTTTTTGCTCCTGAAGAGAGTGGCACATTCAAATATCTGACAATTTTTCTATTTGCAATAGTTACACATATTTAAGTAGCTGGCAAATTTTTTTTTTTTCATTTTTGATATAGATTGAAGCACCTGGCAACAATTTTTCTGTCTTTTTTGGCTAGATATGTTATTCGAATCTCGGAATTAAATTAAATATGTTGAAATTCTATGATTGATTTGGGGAAGTTTGGATATTTTGAATACTGCTCTAATCGATGAAATATTTGAAACAGTAGTTTAATTGTATTTTATGTAATATTGAATTAAAATTGTTTAAAAAGTTTACCTTTGTGTTCGAAATCTTTAGCTTACAAGCCCTTCTCTAAAATTCCATTGCTTAAAGTTACACCTCGATTTTACACATATAGTAATTTAAATTTGAATAAGGTTAAATTTGCACAGTTGTTGAACTGAAAGTCTGAAATTGTCTACATTTTATTCTATCATATTTATTATTTTAAAATAATATATATGATTAGAGTAGAAAATTGTGTCAATCTCTTATTAGCTGATTAATCTAGAAAAAGAATATCTGAAACATGGTAAATGTAATAATCATACTTTAAGGATAAAATGTTTTACAGAAATCAAAAACAGGTACTCACAATAAAATAAATGCTTTCTGATAAGTTTTTCAAAGAGGCAGTGATATTCAAAGATGCGTTTGACTTTAGGTAAGTCATAGCCAGCTAAATAATTAATAGACAGATTTTAAATTATGATTACATGTAGAAATATTTGGGAGACACTGATTAATGCATATTTGAATCTATGTTGATCTTTATGTATCACAAAGAAAAATATTGCTTAGATACAGATTTAATTACAGTGAAAATCATTTAACACGAAACTGGAGGGGACTGAAATATTTTTGCGCGTTAAGGGATATTGCCAATATATATATATCCAACAATATTAAGTTTATTAGAGTACATTTTTGCTTACATAGATATGAATATGTACATGCATTTAATAAAAATCAATGAAACAATACCTTCCACAGGAACTTAATGAAATTCATTAAAAAATGTCCTCAAGTTTAAGAAATAAAACATTTATTGAGTTTTTGGAAAATAATTTAGTATTTCCCTTAAATTTCTTTTTAAGCATCAAATTGTCAACAAAATGTCCGATGCCATTTATTTTGTTATTTATTTCACCATTGGAATATCAATCTAAATTGTTACTCATACTTTTTATGATGATCCTCATTTCGAATGACGTGGGAACATTAGCTGCATTTTTTTCCTTTCCTTTTCACACTATTGGAATCAGCATTAGTACTTTTTCAGTTTTAAACAAACACTAAAATGTCTTTGTTTGTCATAATTGGTGTAATTCACATATTATCATCATCTACTGCAACGAGTTCTTTCAATAATACAGAAACCTTCTAAAACATTTTATTAAGTGTCGGCTCAGTGTTAATATTGTCCTTCTCTATTAAGAAAATATTTTTGTGTTCAGAGTGATTTTCATTTTGTGTTAAAAGAAAAAATGCATGAAAATCTATAGTATTTCTTCGGGACCGTCGCTTTATTTCGAGTTAACCGATATTTTGTCAAGATTTTTCACGTTAAATGTATTTTACTGTAATTGATTACATGCTAACGTAAAAAAATTTCAAAGATAATGAAGGGCAGCTTCTAAATATTTATATATTACGCAAAATAAATTTCAATACGTTGTTCTATATATTTCCCAAATCCTCTTTAAAGTATGAAATGAGTTCAATTTACATAAAAACAAGCATTTTAACTAATTAAAGTAACCCCTAACATAGGTTTTACAACCTAAACTAACTGCATCATTTAAAGTGTAAAATAATTGCCTAAATTTATCACGCACGATAAGTTACGGAAAGTAAGAAAAGAGTAAGAGAATTATATGAAAAGTAAGAAAAGATTAAAGTGACACATCTTTGCTTCACTTTTTAAGTTTTAAATTAATATTCACATGTTTGTGACACAACGAGCTGAAAATTTTCTTTGAAATACTTTCTCTCTAATAACACAGAACCGATGAAAATTTTAATTTATTACTCTTTTTTATTTTCCTCTTCGTCTCTTTAATTAGGAAGGAATTTATAATAGTTCATTTTTCGTACCTTGTCCTGGGATCTCATTAAGGTGCTTGTAGTAAATACATTTTTTCTCCATTACTTCCTTAATTTAAATATTCAATTTTGACTCGCAGAAATTAATACGTGGAGACTACTCGTGCAATTACTACTACGGTTGTCTGCAACACGGAAGTTAAATTTTAATTGGGAAGAATTATTTTTAAGTAATATATTTGTTTGTCTAATTACGAGAATGAATATTTTACATACATATATATTTGCTATACTGCAGCCAGTTTTCATAAAAAAATCTTGAAAAGAGATTACCTTTTTTTTAAAATAAGGCACATTAAATAGTTATTTCCTTGTAGGAAACATTAAGACACTATTGAAGAGTTACATTCAGATATTTCTAACTCGATAAGTGTTACGCGTGTAATTGAAATTTTTGGCTTGACCAATCTAATGTGTTTTATCATACCTTACCTATTTGAAATTTTACTGCCATGCAAATGTAGTATTAGTCTGTAGCTTTATTGTTCGGTAATGTGAGTCAGTTTAGTCGAATTAGTGGTAAATATGAGACAAGCATTAATTCAGAATATCTTCCAAACCAACATTTTATTTTCAGCACAAAAACTAATTGAAATTTTAATTCTATTGCTAGAAAACACTTTATATTAGCCAAGAAATAAATTACAAAATAAATCATCTGCTGAAAAATAATATTTAACAAACAATAATTACATTAATATTAAAATATTAATACATAAATTATTAAATTAACAAACAATTAATTATTAAAGATTCAATTAATTAATAATTAGTAAACAAGTAATAATTTAGTTCATTTTAATTATATTTTTAAATATACAAAACTATGGTTTTTTTTTTTCCATTTTAAATTAAATCGTCTGCTAAGAAGAAAGGTAAGAGTCAAGTTTTATCTACAAGTCTATACATAAAACTAAAAATGCAATTTATAATTTTACATAAATTGCACAGTTCTATTAATTCATTGGTTAAATACAGTTTTCGTGGACTTCCGTCGCTGAAGTATCAATATTCACTAAAGGGAATGAGACATTCTCTTAAAATATCTATTTTATTAAGTCTTTCTAAATTTGACCCAATCCATGGAGAACGCGTCAGTTTTAATGTTAATAAAAATGTCTTTAAATGTTATACAAATTATCAATAGAAAAATCTCAGTAATAATAGGAATCATTGAACGGCCCGTATAATCTTTTAACCTTAAACTACAAGGATTTGTGTGTGAATATTAACTTATCTAGCATCTTAATGTCAACATGATAACAATCACCATCTCCAATTTCCTCGTCACTTAACTCTCATCAATAAAAATCACGGTTCTCTTTCAGAAAGAGGTTTTATATTCATATAATGTCAGTAAAAGGTTTCCCCCAGAGGATTAGTCAAAACCGCAAATAGAACCCGGGAAACTGGTTCCAAGGTTTTAATACAGAGGGGCACAAGATAAAGTAAAATTTAAATGAAATTTGCGATTAAATAAACTATACTACAAAAACCAGGCTTGATAAATGAAGCAAATATATTCATGTTATGGAGAGAAAAATTATTTAACTAAATAGATATGAAGAAATAAATACCAATCGCAACTAAAATAAGTCTGAAAATGAATGTTTAAGTCTAAATCCACACATTACTTATTAAATTTTACTACTGTAAAGCTACTAATAGATAAATATCAGCTTCATTTTTCTCTCGCGGTGATATACACTTATATAACTTCAGACGAATTTATTTAAGAATATGAATTTAAAACAAAACATAGTTTATTTTAGCATTTACATATTTGTTTAAGCCAATTTTGAGAGATAAACATAGGATAAAACAGAAAACAATAAAATATACGTATGTTACTATTTTGTAGTACTTATACATGCATTTACTAAAATTAAAAGAGAGCTCAGAAATATATGAAAATGAATAACGTTCTGCAACTTAACATGCATTTTTTTCAGTATTTAAAACTGATGCTATATTTTATCTTAACTTTATGTTTAAGTTAAACAACTAATCAAATTTCATATTTAGATAAATTTCTCATCTAATGAAACCCATCTAATTTCTTAAACGTTTTTGCCCTTTAAAAATGATTTACCAAGTAATAGAAATTGGCTCAGAATTTATTATTAAATATTACTTTCGAATTAAGTTATCATGTGTTTGTTCATTAATGATAAAATATGAAAATTCATAACTGAACAAAATTAACTAAACTCATGCATTTCAAAAATTAATACGACAGAAAAAGTTTGTGACTAAATTTAACAGAAATTCGCTGTTGGTCATTAAAACTGCAACACGAGGAAGGAAAACAAACAGTAATGTCTTACTTGCTCTACGTATATATCTTGGAAGTAAGAAAACATGATAAATTTTGAAGCAATTCGGGGGAAACCAAGTACGAAGTTCAAACGCATTACTGCCACATTTAGCAGTAGCAGTTAAAACAGTTCTAACTTGATTAGGAATCTAGTCGAATTAGGCTTGGCTGAAAGATACTACACAATTTTTCTCAAACCATGAATATGTATTGAATCATTTATCAAATTTTGGCGAAGGCTTGGCTCAAGTTTAGATAAATAATCTATTTTAAATTTTATAAGAAGGAATTAAGATGCTAAAAGAATTGAAACTTTTATTATGCAAGTAATCCATCTTCATATCAGCAATGACAAAGCGTTTTTGGGAAATAAAAGTCCAACCAGCGTGATATATGTAATTATTTTAATAAGCATGGCACTCGAGTTCCTGTAATTTTAAAAGATGGATGAGTATTTTACAATTCGGAAAACATTTTTCCTCAAATACAAACAAATATCAAGACGAACATAATTAAAGCACAAGCACAACAAACATACACTCAAGCGTCAAAATATTATGACCACTTGTCAATAACGAGCTTGCACACCTTTAGAGCGCAACACAGCTTCATCCCGCCTTGGCAGGGATGCCACAAGTCTTGGTAGATGGCCGGAGACAGATTGTACCAGATGTGTAAGCAACGGTTACGCAAATCCGAGATATTGCGAATTGGCGGTCTTTGAACTCTGAGCTGCCGTCCCATGACATCCCAAATGTGTTCTATCGGATTAAGATCCGGTGAGTTGGGCAGCCAGGACATTAACTGGAATTCAGCATCATGTTCCTGGAACCACTCCAACACAATTTTAGCCTTGTGACACGGGGCGTTGTCCTGTTGGGAACATTCTATTTCCAGCTGGAAAAACAGAGGCCATGTAAGGGTACAATTGGTCCTCAATGATGTCCAGATACCCTGTAGCATTCATGGTCTTCTCTACCACAACCACGGGTCGAAGTGACGCATAAGAGCACCGTTCCCCAAAGCATAATATCGCCACCACCGACCTGTGTATGACCTACTGTACATTGAGGGAGCAACTGTTCGCCTGGAACACGGCGTATCCTGACACGGCCATCGGCATGATGAATGACAAACCGTGATTCATCTGGCCAGCAAAAGCACATGAGTGGAATGTTTGCTGCGTAGCCCCATATCCAACAGCGTCCATTGAACAGTGCGCTTCTATACTATTCTACTTGGCCCTGTATTGTATTGGGCTGTCAGCTGAGCCACTGTCTGGCTCCAATTTTGCTTCACCATGCGAGACAGTCTCCGACGACCTTTTTCTTTGATAGCGTGTGAACATCCAACACCATGTCGTCTACTGCTGGTTTCACCATCATTTATCCACTTTGCACAAGTACTAATAACAATAGATCGCGAACAATCCACGAGTCGTGCAATTTCGGAAATACTTGTTCCGAGCCTTCGAGCCATTACAATCTGGCCTCTATCAAAGTCTCTGAGATCCGCAGCCTTTCCTATCACACAGAAGCAAGTGAAAGAATGATTCTTTAAACTCCCTAGCAGCAGTTAAATACCTCTACCACATGATGGCGTGCCTTCCACGTCATCCAGGCGAGTTCATTGTAAAATGTAGGGGTGGTCATAATCTTTTGGCTCTTGAGTGTATATTAAATCTCAATTTTTTTTGTTGTTGTGGTGCAATTTTAACAATTTCAAAATTTAGCGGCACACTAACAAATAAATTTAAAAGAATTTTTTTTTCCAGCTATATGCAATGTAAAATAGTGAATGATACTTTATTTAAAGTTGAAATTTATTATATAATATGTACGACAAAGAAAAATTGTTTTTTGAGTAATTAATTAGAAATTTATTATAAGAATGCATTTATTGTGAATTTTGTGCTCGATTATTTTTGATAATTTGGTTTATAATTTGTCATAAAAATGCTAATGCCACTTTTATTTTGTTATCTACATTTAAAAGACTCGAACTTTCTCTTTTTTTCATTTTTGTGTTTTTTAATGCTGGAAACCTGAATCCACTCGAATAAGTGATTTAGGAAACTATAAAAATATACTTTTAAAACTCTTTTTGACTAATATGAAACATTCACCTGGAATTTTCATCGAATATGAATTATTTGACTTTTCCGAATGTTTTAAAATGAAATCTCGATTATTAAAGCGTGATATTAGTTCTCTTTCTCTTTATTAAGAGCTGTATTTGATGAACCGATATATTCCGTTATCAAAAAAGGATAACGAACCGATTCAAATTTTTTGTTATATCCATCGATCCCCGAAAGGATTAGTTAAACAAGTTTTGAATATCCTAACTTTGTTTCTGTAAAACAGCCGAATGACTCGATTCCTGACATTATTTCTTTCCTAAGAGTATAATTAATAGTTTAAAAACTATTTGGGGAGCGCACTTCACACACAAGAATTTGGCGACACGCATAAGTGCCGTGGTTGAGAATCATTTCCTTATATAAATGCATGGTTATGGGGCAGGTGTAACGCGATTGTTGTGTGTGTGCGATATTGATATATATATATATATCGCATACTCTAAGAGAGCGGATATCTTAAGAGCGAGAGATTAGAATTTCCAGTTCAACACTTTGATTTCCTAAAATAATATCGTTCAAAATATAGTTATCCATCAAGATAAATTCAACGTTCACAAATTCTCTTATATAAAGAATTAAAATATACGCCTCTCTATCTTGACTCTTATTAAAGTTATGAGGCGAGTTACTAAATATATGCTATCTGACTCTAGTGATACATAATAAATAAACCAACAAATTCTATAAAATTATTGCAATATTTTATATGGGATACTTTGAATTCCAATTAATCCCCTATATAGATTCCTTTCCATTATTTTTAGTATTTTCTAATTAATGTTTTTTTAATACATCATAATACCTGCATATTATTTGTGAAATACTGTAATCATAGTCTTTGTGACTTAAGCATTCTATCCATTGCAATAAAATATTTTATTCTAAGCAATAATTAACTTTCAAAAGCTACGAAAAGTTATATTTTCGTTATTGTATGAAACATAACTGAATTGCTTTATAGCGTCGTTCTACAAACTATGACAGAAAATTATACCATATTTTGGATATGATGCATCATACTAAGTACTAAAGTATCAATACAAATAATGTACTGAGGGAAAAATATACTAAACTTTTAAATACTAAAAGTGTACTTAAATTAAATTTAAAAACACATTCAGGTATTTCATAAGACAATTACTAGAAATAATCAATGTGACATCGGCAATTTAAAAAAAATAATTCATACATAACTGATGGTGTAGCGTAATACATATTCTAGCTTTAAAAACACCAAAAAACTTAATACGATACACAAATTTAAGTCATTTTTTGATGAAAAATGGTGATATTTTTCATTAGAGCTTTAAAAGAACCATTCATCATTGTTTTTGAACATTTTCAGAAAAAAAAGAAAACATTGTTTAAAATGTTTCCAAGGTTTAATCCATAATTTTAACATTATGAATAAATTTTTAAAATATATGCAAAGTAACAACGTAAAATCCAATTAGTATCGGAAAATAAACGAAAATAGCAAGAAGGAAAACAAAGCATATAGTTTTTAATTTAAATATAGAATGCAAATAAATTTAACATTTTTTTCTATTTTCTATTAGACGTATATCACAATTTACAGAACAAAGAATTTAACTTAGTTAATTCATGTCAAAACTTTTATTTTGGTATTTTTAAATTTATTGTTTAACCATTTTCTTCCTTTGGAATATAATTTTCTGAGAATTTTCCACAAATGAAAGCATTTCTAAATGAGTAAGTAAATCCACAACAAAAGCTGTTTACCATATAATAATAAGCTTATTTACGTGTTTCAGAGAATTTCGGTGCATTTGATTTACATTTTATCTTGGAAAAAATAAGTCGAGATTTTAAAGAAGAGATTTTAGAAATAATTAGTTTGTTGTTTTGATTTATGCCACCTGATCGAAAGTAACATCAGGTCAAGGTTTATGAAATTCATTGATTAGTTAGGTGAATTGAATTAACATTGGGCAAATCACCATTGGATCAAAACTTTAAATGTTATATTTTTTGCTTTTATTTTAATATCTTATTAAAAACTGTATCAAGCCCACACAAAAAGATATTTACTTTTATTCATTTTTTTATTGAGTTACTGAATAGCATATATTTTGTTTCATCTATTTCCAAACCCTTTCGTTGTCTCCTTCTGTAAAAAAAAAAGGATATTGATAGCAAAATGTCTAAAATTGATTTGGTTGGTAGAATTTCCATCTGAATCTTTAGTATATTGTTCTTAAATAAATTAATTTCTTAGGGGAATAGGCCATGATCGGTCCACTCAGAAAAGGCCCGCGGATCGCAGGTTGAGTATCTCTGCTCTGGAGTAGTGGTATTCAATCCGTGATCCACTGAAGGCATTTTAAATTCCCCTCATTTGAATTTGAGGCAATCTAAAAAATTGCCTCGTCTGCTTTTTGTCTTACAATCGACATTTTTTACGTTATTCTTGAAACTTAAAACATTTCAGTGATATTATGATACCCATCTAAGATACAATTTTCTGAAAATCACGAATTTTTTAAAAAAATCCACCATATTTTAAATAAGTTTAAACATGAAAAAACTGATTATAAATAAAATATCAGAAATTTTCTGAAAAAAAGTTAGAATCTTATCCAAGACAGATTTCCAAAGTACTTTAATTCAACTTTATATATATATATATATATATTTTGACTGTGTTTTGGCCTCGGATCACCGTGAGTTTATTGATATCACCCGCGGATCAGTGTAAATTCGTTAATTTGGCCCTTTGAGAGTGATAGGTTGAGAACCCTTACTTTAGAGTATTGGAGATTAAGACAACCATCCCAATTTTGAATTTTAATAAAGATTGTTTTTCTAAAAGGTGAAAGACCTTGTAATTGACGACTAACAAGTAACAAAGATGAAAAACTGTGCTTGCTAGCCATTCTAAAAACTTCCTCGCCACATCAATGTGACGATTTTCGTTATTTTGAAATAACGAGGACAATACCAGCACTGACATTTGTTCATCCACATAACACCACTTAAAGGCTTGGACATCCAGTTTTATTAATGGGCTGGAACTCATTTTTTCTCCATTATGTGCCTTTAAGTTAAAAGTCTGTAGAAATCGTGTTATAAAATCTCATAGAGAATCTAGCTTTCTCTCAAATATAGGTTGAGAAAAGAAACTATTATTGGAGATTGAATGATTTTTATTTTAGTTAATAAGCATAAGAAGTAGAGTACAGTTTTATATTTAGTGATACTAATGAAGATGAATGTTTTTCTATATTTCCACTTTGAGCAATAAAAGGATACAGGTAATTTTGCTCAATATTCTTCAAATCGCTTAAAAATGGAATTACGTTCTTCCGATTTGAAACTTTAATTCATAACAAAAGAAGTATTTTTGAAAATAGTTTTTCCCTAAATTCAAGAATTCGAATATTGCGAAATGGGAAGAAACCCTTTCTCTTAAGAAAAAACTTTAGATAACATTGAATAATGAAATATGTGTTGTTCAGAAGAATACGAAAACAAAGTTTGACAGGTATACCAAAAAAGTATGTATAATAAGGAGCTACTTGTCACAAGGTATCTTTTCATTTTCTTTCTTTCGATACAAAAGTAGAAAGTAGTGTTGCATTTTGAAATTTGGAAAGTTGTTTTAACATTTTGGATGAATTTATTGCTTTGCTACACCAGCTGTCAACTTTGCGTAAAGCAAATTTTCATCACCTACGTTATTCTTCATTTCCTATGACCCTGTTGATATTTTTCGAAAAATGATTTCCGAAGTAAATTGCATTTCAATAAGAATGAAACTTTGTGATTGGATGCTTTTATTGTCACATTTGAATGCTTTATGAGATGCTACGGAAGTCTGTTACCTTTCAATAGAATCTGACGAGTGATGAAAACTTTTAATATATTTTTCTGCTCGATTTTCGCTAATGAAAACTTTCAAATGTTCTAGTACAGTATTTGAAACCCTGGTATTAAAACATTTATCACTTTCTTCATATATTTTTATAATTAAAATCCATGCTTAAGACCAAGAGAATATAGGACTTTTTTCCCGTGTAAAGCACAATATATATATACATTCTTTCACATAAAAACATATTCACGACCTACTATCACGAAACTTAACATGTATATAGTGTATGAGAAGAAAAATAAATTATTAAAAATTAAGGTGAACAGATTGTTTTGTTTAGAAGTTATGGCATGAAAAAGAGTACAAATCAGCAGGTAGCAAATCTATATTTGGCAGCTATACCACCGAAACATGGCGTAAAATCGAATTAGTGAAGTCACCTATGATATCCTGCGGAAGATTATGTCATGTTTTCAACCAGGCAGTTAATTCACCAGTATATCTGGACAACTGCAGGTTTCTTCCAAGCACATCCCAGACGTGCTGTATTGGGGAAAGATCTGGTGACCTGGAAAGCTACGGGAGTTTATCATACCCTTGGAGACATTGTTAGGAATGTCATGAGCATTGTTATGTTTTTGAGAAATGACTTGCTTCTTTCACCTGGGTGACTTGATATCATAGGTAGTACAATTGGTGTTAGAATGTAGTCCACGAAACTGCGTGCCGTCAAACAGAGTTAAAGGACTTCTGGAGGCGATCGAGTCTCCCAACTAATTGAACTACATACTATCACACCTTATATAATCGCCGTATACCTCTCGGCAACAAATACCGGGTGGAACCTAGTGTTCTGATCACCTTCACACGTGTATACACTGGTCATCAGCATCAAGATTGAATCGAGATTCACTTCTAAGGATCCCCATCGACAGCGTTAAAATGATTATGCAATAATGATTGTAATATTATCTTCATTATGTTTTTTCTTGGTAAAAGGCCTTGACACGTTTTAGGTAAGCAATTATAGTTTTCAGTTTTTCACCATTTTTGTTTACAGAGCTCAAAATTGACACTTGAATAAAGTGTATGTTCAATGTATAACAACCTTTTCGGTTTTCTGAAATTTACTATTCCAATAACAAGTTGTGAAAAAATACAAGCATATTTCACTCAAAAAAATTTAAAAACACTTGCAATTAAAAATACTATTCGAATAAAAGAATAACGCTTAAAAAAAGATCTAGAGATTGGGTCAAACTTTCCGTATGTACACTAAAAACTATGCATATATATATGTATCTATAACTATCTTAAAAACTTTGTGTACAGATATATAAACATATTTCAAGAAACCTTTTTTCCAATGTAAGCTATATTTTATTTTACAAACAACAAGCTGAGAGAGAAATTTGAAGATTTCAAATAAAATGAGATCTTTTTACAGAGGACATTTTGCTCTTAACTCTTTAATCATTTGATCTGATATTCAAACAATCTTCAATGAAAAAAATTGTTCAAGTATACTTTTTAAAATTACAGTGAACCAGAATATAAAATAGGAATAGTATGCATTTTATTAGGCTTATTGTTTAACTGCTTCATGTCTCCATGAATCACCTTTCAAAAGCCACAAAACGCTGAATGGTCATCTGATAACTGAGAATGCAATCTTGGAATATCCTCTGAAAGACCAATATAATTAACACGAATCTTCAATTCATATAGACCTATTCGAGTCCCATCGTAATCAGTGTTAGGCAGGTATTGAATACAGAACAATAAATGACGACAGTAACAATCGGAGTTTGATTAAGATTGACAATTTGATTAAATATGCGTCCCTAAATAGATTAATTCTAATTTAAGATTAGAAGTTTGTATACTATTTCTGAAATCTTAATGCCATTTTCAAATGATAAGGTTGTTAGTTTTAACGTATTTCTGAATTTTTGTCAAATTTTTTGGTGCTATTATTCAATATCATTATATTAAGGTTTATTTAAAGCGTTGAGCAAGGCTTTTTTAAAAGCTTTTATTTAACTTACAATGTATGTGTGTATGTATGTAATTTGTTCGGGTGGAATCTTGCAACTCAATTTTGAAGCTGATATCTTCCTCCCATTGAGCTGAAATTTTGTATACACGTTTAGTTTGGGTGACAAAGCATGTTTTGACCATTTATTTTCCGATATTGCAATTAATTAAAAATATATTAATTAAAAACGTTAAACTAGTTTTGGGCGCCTACTTGGATATATCTGCATTGTTGTAATAATTTTATTGTTACAACAATGACAAAAGTTGGCGTCGAAAATTGGTTTTCAGTCAAACTGGAATTTCATAACGTTGCGCTATTGACTGTATTAATTAACTTTGTCTAAAAAATAATTACATTTCTACAACGTAAAAATAATCTAATTTCTAAAACGTATGCAAATTTTTTTACAAATTTCTATCTATTTTCTTGGATTTAAATTCAAAACAAAAAAGTAGAGCTATTTTTCAAGTAGATTGGTACATTGTATACCTTTCTCAACGCTGCCAAGTTGAACTGAGATGGAGTATTATAGAAATTCTAAATTTTACCCCTTAACTGGTTTGCCCGTACACCTTACGGGCTACTGAAAGTTAGCCACAACCGGTTTGCCCGTGCGCTGTACAGGGACCGAAATTTTTTCTTTCTATATTTTATTTGCACAGACATTTTTATTCCTATAATAAGGTTATTAGTATAGTGTGTCCTTAGGAGATGCAGAGAGAGAGTTTGTCCATGGTACTGAACTACTCTTCATTCAGAATTTTGGTAGTGGTGAAGGTGAGAATTTTTCACTGAAGGCAAGAATATATATTCTTAAAAATATTGGATAAAGAATAGGGATTTACAAAACAATGTACAATGTGTTGCCTAAGAAAAAGGAAAATGGATAGATAATCCAAAGAAGTCGATATTATCTCTATCCCCATTAGAATATAAGACTTAGTGTTACATTATTCTTCATAATGTCTGTGCATATAAATATGCACACACACACATGAAATCCTATCAATCGTATGAAAAAGAGGTATGAATATGAAATTTTTTGGTAAGTGGAAGAAAACATATTTTAAGATGTATGTGAAATATTCTTCATAGTACGCAGAATGTACTTATTAAAAGCAAACATTTAAGGGTTTTTGTGTTCAAAAATTATAAAATATAAAAAAAGGTAAGTAAAATTTTAAACCGGAGATTAAAATAAAAATCTTTTATTTTCGCGCGTTCTGTTAATTATTATGCTTAGTTACATGCAGTTAAAAAATGGGCTTTTTTTGGGAAAATTTTGGTCAAAAAAATTGACCGCTTAAGAGGTTAATCTATGAAGCTCAGACAAAAATAATTATAGAATCGGAAAGATCATTTATTTCGTCCCGATACGGTATAATGTTTTTTACAAAATAATATTTGTATTTCTTACGATTTTTTTTAAATAAGTCAAAATCGGTACCTTTTTATGAAAATAATGTCTAAATCGACGCGCATGAATTTTTTTTGTTTAAATGAATCGACATTCCGTACTAAGACAGCTCATGATTTGCTCTTTTAGAATCAATCATTTAAAAAATAAAATGTCGAAAAATTTTTTTACGATTTTTCAAAAAATACTCAACATTTTAATATTTAATAACTTCGTCATTTATGAAGAAAATCTCATAAAACTTTTTTTCGTGTGTAGGATAATATTACCCAAGATCTGTACGAAGATTGAAATAATTGCTTAAAATTTACGGATTTAAGAAAAATTGTGTTTTTCGTCTAGTACTCTTTTTGCGAGAATTCATTTAGCTCGACTGTTCGAAAATAACCGGCTAACACCTAGCAACAATGATGCGTTGAATGAGATGAACAGACTATGAAACCTGTCGAGGGATAACTAAAAAGTGAAAAATAAATTGAAAGTAAAAAAGCTTTTTTAAAACAAGCTTTTATTTAAACGCGCTAAAAAGAATAAAATAAATATTTCTTTAAAATTTTTTTACTATCAACTTATAACGTCATTACACAATTTATATATATATATATGATTGGTAAAACAATATATGATATAAAAGCTTGTCGCAAGTTTAAAGCACTCTTATTTACTTAGTTTGAAAATTTTAAGAAATTGAAATCAATCAGATCAAGTTATTTAATTTACTTGTTTATCTGCAGAGGTAAATCTCGCGACAAGCTTTTATATCATATAAATTGTGTAATGACGTTATAAGTTGATAGTAAAAAAATTTTAAAGAAAAATTTATTTTATTCTTTTTAGCGCGTTTAAATAAAAGCTTGTTTTAAAAAAGCTTTTTTACTTTCAATTTATTAAAAACTTAAAAACGTATGCAGTAAAACCAAGGCAGTAAAACCAAAGAGCGACAAAAAAATCTATCGATCAAAATCAAACACATAAAATATCCCAAATTTCAAACACATAAGCGCGCACATGAATAGCAGTTATTCTAAGTTATGCATATGTTACTTATTATATGTAAAGTTAAGCATATATAATATCGATTGAGAATAACTCACGACCACATCGATACGTAACAAAATTCATATATTTCACATTACAATTATATATTAACAATGGATAATTTTTAGCTAAATACTATTTCATCTAAAAATGTGGAAAGTATCTAAGCAGTACATAAAAAAGAAGACGAAAGTATAAAGAAAATTTTCACTACAACCAATTAATTTTCTAACGAATTATTTTCGAGAACTCTAGCATAGATATTGTTTAAGGAAGGAAGGTAATGATTCCTCATTTGATTAACAATGATCTAATTATATTTGCATTGTTTCTTCTGTAAAAAAAATTGATATTCCCCCGTATAATACCGTCGATTTATTTCGCAAGATGAATTAGTGAGTTAATAATAACGTCGTACTGTTTAGCAACACGAGGGCTTTTGGCGACGGCCCGCAAAATTTTGAACCATGTACAAGTGCCGCGGACAACACCTGAACTGGCAATCCTCTCTCCTAACTACCAAACCAAACCAACGGGAGGACGTTTGAGCTCCCGACAGGTTTAACGTGCAACGCTCACACATGCGGATCTTTAGTGGTATTGGGCTCGAACTCATGACATGCTTGTCTTGATTCGATACCTTGACCACTAGGCTACCGCAGCTCTTTCGCAAGATGAAAAGACACTGCTAATTAAAAAAAGTTGCATAATGCTGTTTTCATTATTATTACTTTGTTCCAACGTGTGGAAGAACAGTTTTCACTATTGGCTGTATATCATGGGATTTGGCGAAGCCTTTTGTTATTGAGAAATTGGTCGACGGTATAATAGCAATTACAAAAAAATCATGTTTTCCCATACAAAACTTTTTTTTTTTTACTTAAAAACTTGCATTTCTATATATGAATAAAATAAACTTTTTCTAGGATTTAATTTTAATCATAAGATTGATATAATATTTCTTTTTTTATAGCTCACAGTTATCATGTTTTTCTATATTTTATCCAATATATAATATATCCGATAATTTTTCTATTTTTCATTTTTTCCCATGCTTATAAGGACAGTAAACATATTCAAGGAACTTTATTCCTACACTTACAAGAGATGATCATTTAAATGGAAGTAGATAAAATAAATTTAAATAAAATTGTAGTAATAATTATTAAA